>CM076580.1:1230285415-1230548329 GCA_034641835.2 Pinus albicaulis
TAGTTTCCAAGGCGGTTGTAGGACCTGGAGGTTGGGGACAAGCCTTTTAGATGTTGCGTTCATCACCATATTCTTTTACTCTGAATGAGCGGCTTGTTGAATGAGTAGCTTCCTCAGTGAGCTGCTAATCTTTGCTTGTTGTTTCTCTCTGTTATGGATGTCGTGTGGGGTGCTTGAGATGCCATGGGTGGCATTATCATTCTCTTGGAGTCTATTATGTAGCTTTCGTTGTTGTTCTCCTTGGGAGTCCATGAACAACTTTTTTTTTTTAAGGAACTTCCTCATGTTTGTAGCAGTCTGTGTGTTGTTTCTCTTGCTACATTGTGCTCAGGAATGGAGGAATGTGGTGTATGGAGGTGACGGAAGAAGTTATGAAGATGAATGGAGTGAATGATGGGATGGATGGTAAAATAGAATAAGGGAAAAGAATATGAATGCCTTCCCGTGTTTCCGAAATATCCTACAAAACAACGAACACAGAAACACAAAAATGCAGATGTATTTTTTTCTTTTGCTCTTCTTCTTTTTTGCTTTTTTTTTTTGAAAGAAATTGGGTTGCCTTCATGGAGGTTTTCAACCCACAGACTTGCCTTGGGTGCCTCAGAGGGGTTTTCACCCATGGATCTTTATTCTCTTTTATTTTTTCTTTTTTTTCTTTTTTTAAGAAAGTGAGCTGCCTCCATCGAGGTTTTCAACCACAAGATTAATATTCTTCTTCTTCTTCCAGGAGGTGTCGGAAACTATGGAGTTTCCCATTACATACACTTCTCTACATATTGAATTTATGAAATCTACCTTTGACAAAGGCTTCTTGTAAATTTTAAGTCTATGACCATTGACAAGCAAGGGGATTCCTTCCTCATCTATGGTTCTGATTTGAACTCACCATTATCAAAACATTTTTCCATTGTGTAAGGTCCTAACCATCTTGTCATCAACTTGCCTTTAAAATATTTAAACCTTGAATCATACAACAATGCCCAATCTCCTTCTTGTAAGATCTTTTATTTGATGTTCTTGTCATGCCATACCTTCCTTTGCAACTGAAATACCTCTATGTGAAGAAGTGCTCGCATTCTGAACTCATCCAATCCATTTAGTTGCAACGACCTCTCTTTTTGAGCATTTGATATATCTATATTTAATTCAGCTGCCATTATTAAAGTATTGAATTCAAACTCAACCGAAAGTAGAGCTTTCTTACCATATACTAGTTCATAAGGAGTGAATCATGTTGTTGTATTCCAAGTAGTGTTGTAGGCCCAAGTAGCTTCTACTAATCTATCTGCCCAATATTTTATGCTGCTGCTCACAACCTTGGTGATGAGTCTCTTTAAAGCTATGTTAGTTACCTCTACTTGACCATTCGCCTGAGGGTGATAGGCAGTAGAATTTCTACGCTTAATCTTTTGCTTCCTAAAAATATTCTCAATGAAGTGAGAGGTGAATTATGCTCCCTAACCAGTGATTATTTCTATCGGGTATCCAAATTTGTAAAACACATTCTCCCTCATAAATTCTACTACTTTCTCCTCAGTTTCTACCTTCACTATTTTTTCTTCAGCCCACTTTGTCACGTAATCAGTGCAGACTATGATATACTTCCTTTATCTAGATGGTGGATCGATAGGTCCAAAAAATTCCATGCCCCACTTATCAAATGGCTCAAGAGCCACGTGAGGTTGTAAAGGTATTTCATCCCTTTGTGTGGGTTTCCCCATCCTTTGGCACTGGTCACACCCGCTGGTGTATCTTTTGGAATCTTGGTGAAGGGTAGGCCAATAGTATCTTGCCTGCAAAAATTTGTAAGCAATTCTCTTTGCAGCAAAGTGGCCTTATCATGGACTGTCATGACATTCAGAGAGGATATCAAAAAATTATTCCTCCCTCACACATCTCCTTACGATTTGATTAGGGCCTAGCTTGAAAAGATTCCCCCCAATCCATGTGAAAGCGGCATTTTTTTTTTATGATTCTGCTGCTCTCCCTGAATTAAATATTAGGAGGGAGTTTTCCAGCAACCAAGTAGTTGGATATATCAGAAAACCATGATGAAAGTGCTGATATGGAAAAGAGGTGTTCATCTGGTAGCTGGTCATCCACCATTCCTTCGTCACCTGCAAGGAGAACTAACTTGGACAAAAAATCTGCAACAACATTTTCCTTTCCATGTTTATCAACAATAGTCAACTCAAATTGCCGCAAAAGTAACAACCATCTAATTATCCTAGCATTTGCATCTGGTTTGTTCATTAAATAATTGATTGCTGCATGGTCAGTGTGGACAAAGGTCTGATATCCAGTGACATAATGTCTAAATTTGTTCAATGCATGGACAATGGTTAACATCTCCTTCTTAGTATTAGTATAATTCAGCTCGGCCTTTGACAAATTATTTCTGATGAAATAAATGGCATAAGGGATTTTGTCCTCTAATTTTCCTAATGTTGCCCCTACAGCTTTGCCAGATGCATCAGTGTGGATGTGGAAAGGGAGAGTCCAATTTGGACCTAGGAGGATGGGGGAAGTAGTCAACTGTTTCTTAATGATCTCGAAAGCCTCTTGACAAGGGCCAAACCAAATAAACTCAGAATCCTTGGCCAATAACCCAAATAATGGTGAAACCATCTTGCTGAATTAGTTTATGAACCTTCTATAGTAACCAGCTAAGCCTAAGAAAATCCTGACATCTTTCTGCTTTTGAGGATCAGGTACCCTTTTGATGATAGTGATTTTGTTCGGGTCTACATGTATTCCTGCTTGGGATATGGAGTGTCCTAATACAACCCCTGCTTTCTTCAGGAATTCAAACTTGTCTGGGCTCAAAGAGAGATGCATCTCAATGCACCTTCTTAGTACTTTACCCAAATTGGAGAGAGCTTCATGGAATTCATCCCCATATGGTGTGAAATCATCCATGTATATTTCGAAAGAGTCATGGAATAAATCAGAAAATATGCTCAGGACAACCCTTTGGAAGGTGGTTGGGGAATTGCATAACCCAAAGGGTAGGAATCTATAAGCAAAGGTACCCCAAGGGCAAGTGAAAGTAGTCTTATCCTGGTCTTCAGGGCTGATTTGAATTTGATTGTACCCACTGAAACCCCTCTAAGAAGGAAAATAAATTCTTCCCTGCAAGGCCATCCAGGACTTGGTCTATAAAGGGCAAAGGGAAATGGTATTTCTTGGTGGCTTTGCTAAGTTCTCGATAATCAACACAAATTTTCCACTTCCCATTCTTCTTTGGGACTATGACAAGAGGAGATACCCACTCACTGTCGGATATAGGATATATTAATCCTACATCCAATAGTTTCTGTAACTCCTCTTTGAATATGTCCTTCAGAGTCGAGTTCATCCTTATTTGGGGTTGTCTCACAAGATTTCATCCTTCTTTGATTTAAATGTGATGCCTGCATACTGAATGATGCACCCCTTTCATGTCCTTGTAATCCTAAGAAAATGATTCAATATTTTCTTCCAAATGCTGGCATAGTTGCTTCTCTTCTTCATTCGAGAGGTTTGGGTTGATTTTCAGATATCTGGATGGGCCAAAATCAATGGCCTTGATGGTTTCATAGGTTGTCTCAACTGAGTGCACTTCCGTCCAAGGTTGGCTTTCAGACTCTCTAACTAAGGTTTCAAGAGGAGTGTTAGTGGAGGGCTGGTTTTGAATGGCATGGTTGATGAGTTCATCTTCATCAAGCTTCCCCCCTCTAAGAATAACATCTATGGCACACATATGGGAAGTGTTATATAAATCATCTTCTCCATCATATACAAAGATCATGATCAATGGAAGGCTGGGCTGGAGGATATAACACTAGCTGTTTAGAAAAAGGCCCATTTTTTATAGTCATGTTTCCGGCCCGAAAACTAATATAAGCATTTGCAGTGGCTAACCAAGGTATCCATAACTAGATGAGAGGATAACCATTAAACTTAGTTCAGGAAATTCGTAAGATACTCCCAAGAGTCAATAGTAACCATAATATCCTCAACAATTCCTTCCAGAGTTATTGTGGACCAATCTGCAAGTTGCAGAACTATTGTGGTATTCCTCAAAGTCCCTTGGAGATTAAGTTTCAACATGGTTTCCTTGGTCATGATCATAGTTATCAAAATCGGCCGGTTTGAACTGGTAACCAGTCAAACTGGCCGGTCAGCTCCTCCTCCATTCATAACCGGCCATGCAATCGGGTTTAGAGGAGGGCTTCACCAATTTCTGGCGGTTAACCAGACCTAACCGGACCTAATCGGACATAAACCAGACCTAACCAGACATAAACCGGCCACCTAACCGGCCGAGGCAGAGGTTCCCCTATTTTCTCAGATATTTAGCCTATGCCATTAAATGATAATATGACTGTATTTTCCAGCATGTTGTTAATGCAATGTGTATTCATGGTTTATGCTAATTTTTGAGTAAATACTGTATAAGAGTTGTTGGATTGAAGTTTGCTTACATATTCCTGTCTCTGTATGTTTATATTCGAAACAAATAGAAGAAAATTACACCTACAACAGTGTGCTAACAAACTGTATGCCAGAAACTCTCACTGAAGACTTCATTAAAACTCAGTCTTTAGTTGAAAAATTTAAGGTATTCCCAGGGGTGGTATCTTACCCAAGTTGCATGTGCCTCGATTTGGGTAATTTTTGTTGATGTGGTGTGATTTTTCCTTTGCAGGGCCTACATCTCATACCCAAGTGGATCGCTTTCCACTTGATAAGCTTACTCCTTACATTGATGTGGATTTTCTCCCATAGCTAGACCCTATTTAATTTAAACACCAAATTGGATTCCAATGCATCTATTATTTCTATCTTCTTATGCTTGATACTGGGCTGTAATAGCATGACAACTACATTAACAATGTTACCGATGAAATAGGTAACCGCAATGTTACCTACTTTTTTTTGGTAGCATAAAAAGCACCCGATTTTGAAAAGTGGTGATGCAGAATCACCATTTTTTTTTTTTTGGTAAATTTTTGACACTCTAATATTTTTATTTATGAAGTATGAATATTTGTTTTAAAATGTTAGTGATTTTCATGCTAATTTTGAAATGTATTGATGCAGCATCAACTTCTTTTTTTTAGAGCGGTGATTTTCATGCTAATTTTGAAACATATTGATGTTGCATCAACCTTTTTTTTTAGAGTGGTGATTTTCATGTTGGTAATAAAACACAAAACTTAGATTAAAAAAAATATATTAAAACAATAAAAAAAACCAATAAAAATGTAAAAAAAACAAAAATAACTCGTAAAAATAAAAAATTTAAACAAAAATAAATAAATAAATAAACAAAAATATTTGAAAATTATATCAAAGGAAAAGACAAAATTTGAAAAAAAAAACACATAATTTAAAGAAAAAAAATAAAAATTGACCAAAATTTAAAAAAAAACATTAAAAACATTTTCTTATTAAAAAAACCATATATATATATATATATATATATATATATATATATATATATATATATATTTAAAAATAAAAATAAAAATAATTAAAATTACAAAAATAAAAATAAAAATTATATATATATATATATATATATATATTATATATATATATATTAAATTTAAAAATTTAAATTTAAAAAAATAATAATAATAAGAAAAAAAATACAAATTTTAAAATTAACAAAAAAAACAAATTTAAAAAAAATACAATTAAAATTGAAAAAGAAAATTAAAATAAAAAAAACTATCATTAAAAAAACAAAAAAAATGAAAAAAACCACTTGCAAATAATTAAAAAACAAATATACATAAATTTAGTGTTTTTTTTTTTAATGAAACAATTTATAGATTTTAAAAATGAAAAACTAAATAAAAGAAAAAATTAAAAAAAAAACAATTAAATTAAATTAAAATTTAAAAAATTTAATAAAAATTATTAACCAAAAAAAAAGCAAAATTTAATAAAAAAATATTTAAAAAAATTAATAATAAAATAAAAACACAAAAAATAATAAAATTAAAAAAAAAATCAATTAAAAAATAATAATAATAATTAAAAAAAAAAAACGAAACGGGTGGTGGTGGTGGCGGTGGGCGGCTGGGCCGCCCCAGGGGCGGCGCGCAGCCCGCCCGCCGGGTGCCGGCCGAGGGGCGCCACGGGGGCAGCCCAACCGCCCACTGCCACCACCACGACCACCCGTTTCGTTTTTTTTTTTTTTTTAAATTGATTTTATTTATTTATTATTATTTTTTTAATTTTCAAAAAATCAATTTTTTTTTAATTAATTTTTTTTATTTAAAATAAAATTTGTTTTGTTTGTTTTTTATTTATTTATTTATTTAATAATTTTTATTAAATTTTGCTCTTTTTTTTTTCTTTTTTAATTTCATAATTTTTCTTTATTATTAAGTTTTACGTTTAGTTTTTTAATATAATTTTATAAAATTTAATCAATTTTGTATTTTTTTTTAAATTTATTTGGATTTAATATTGTTTTTTAAATGTTTTACTTTTTTATTAAATTTTTTTTTTGTTAATTACATAAACTTTTTATATTTTTATATTTCAAGTAAAATTGTGTATTTAAAATTAGATTTTTTTTTTAATTAAAGTTAATTTTTTTAAATTAATTTGTTTTTTAATTTTTTTTAAATTATATATATATATATATATATATATATATATATATATATATATATATATATCAATTTTCCGTTTTTAATTGATTTTTAAAGTTTTTAAAGTTTTTTCTTTTAACAATGTTTTTTTTTTCTTTTATATTTAAAATTTATTTTTTCTTTCAAAATTTATTTGTTTATTCATTTATTTATTAAAATTTAATATTTTTGTTTTTAAATTTAATTTGTTATTCTAATATTAACCTTTTTTTAAATTTAATAAAATTTGATATATATACATATTTTAATTTAAATTCATATATATATTTTATTTTTTATAATTTAAATTATTTTTTTTTATAGTTTATTTGTTTTTTAAATTAATTAATTTTTTTTTTTTTTAAACTTTTAATTTGAATAATGTTTGTTTGTTTGTTTGTTTTTTTTTTTAATTTTTAATTTTTAATTTTTTTAAATTTAATAAGCATTTTTTTTTTCTTTTTTAAATTTAATTTCTATATTTTTTTTTTTATAATTTCCTTCTTTTTTTTAACTTGTCTTTTTTTTTTTTTAATTTAATATATATATATTTCTATATTTCTATATTTTTTAAATTTTAATCTTAAATATTTTTAATTTTTTTTAATTTTTTTTCCTTAAATTTTAGTTTTTTTTTTTAATGTTTTGAATTAAATTTTTATTTTGTTTTTATTTTTATTTTTTTATTCCTATATATTTTAAAATTTTAAGCTTAAAAATGTTTTTATTTTTAAATTTTTTTTTCTTAATTTTTAGGTTTTTTTAATTTTTGAATTTTAAAAATAAAAAAAATGTTATTTCTATTTTTAAAAATAAAAAAAATATGACACAATTTTTTTTTTTTGTTATTCCAACATCAACTGGTTTGGTTTCGAGGGTGTTTTTTCGATCATTTTTTCAAGAAACAATTTTGTTTTTAGCATAATTTTATAAAATGTTGAAATTTGACCTTAAAAAAAAAACGAAGTGCATTCTGGAATACACACTTTTTGTTTTTGGGGTGTTTTTTCATGTTTTTTGAGTCTTTTTGGGCTAGAGTTCCCGTTTTGAGGTCAGGTTACCTATTTGATCGCTAACAGTGTTCATTTTGATATATTCACCTTTGCATGGTATATAAATGAGAAAAAATTGCATATTTTGTCTCTATTGGCTTGGAATCATGGTTGCAAATCTTAAAAATAGTTTTTTTTATTAAAAATTAATTATTTAATGTATTTTTTTTTAAAACCAGTTCATTGAGATCTGACCGCTATCGGTTAGACCGGCTCTGGTTCAAAACCCGGTTCATTAGGTCCACCGGTCCTGTCACCTGTTCCGGTTTTAATAACTATGGCCATGATATTGATGGCAACCCCTAGATCAATCAAAGTGTTGGGGACTATGACATTGTCTATATGCACATCAACAGCGAGACTACTGGGGTCCAGGTATTTTGGAAATATCACCTTCCCTAGAATCAGGTCAGACAGTTCTCCTGGTGGGGGTATCTCTCTTCCTTCTCTTAGGCTTCTTGAAGCACTTTTCGTTGATGAACCTATAGTAGATAGGGACATCCTGAATGGACTAGAGAAGTGCTATCTTTACACACAAATTTTCCAATTCTCCTAGGAGTTCAGTCTCCTCCAGGGTGTGCTAACTAGGGTGGATCAAGCGCTCGGGAAAATGAGGTTGTTGGATCTGAGTGTTATCTTCTTACTTTTCCTCCTCAACCTCTATAGGTGGAGATGGGGGATGGTTGTTTGGGAGTACTCTTCCCGACCTAAGTTTAACCTCCTGTATCTCCACAAAATAAGCTAGATGGGATATTTCTCCATTGGGAGCCTGTTGTGCCTGTATGTTGTTCAGGTTCGGATTGGGCTGTGAAGGTATAGGTAACCTAGGTGGAGCAACATGAGTAAGCTAAGGTTGAGGTTGGGGTGGAGGCATTAGATCAGGCAATTGATTTTTTTGATGCTTCCACCCTTGTGATGGATTTCCCCACTGAGGTTGTTGTGGAACATACTACTGGAATGGTTGATTTACTGACTAAGGATGATCTGAAGGGTTGGAAGGCCAAGTAGGAGGTGTAGACCAAGATGGAGGAGTGGGGGTGTACCAAGGTTTCATGGGTGCACTCTGATTTTTTTAATAATAAGATTAAGGGGCACCTTGCATACGTTTTTGATATGGCTAAGGGCCTTGAGGCCTTCTCTGGTTGATGAAACAAAGTTTCTCTGGAATTGTTTCCCCACCTTGATATACAAATTTAAGTCCAGGTAAGGAGGGACACTTGTTTGTGGAATTATTCTCTTCATATATTAAGCAAGCCTCTATGGAATTTCGTGGACATTCATTTCTTGGGTGCTTCCTGGTACATCTAAGACAGAATATGGCCAGGGCTCTCTCTACTTCCTCTTGCTTCCTTTTGACCTACATTGTTTCCATTTGCAAAGAGAAGGTGTGCAGCATGTCACACTTGAAGTCCTATATAATTTTTCCAATCTCATGTTTTATGAAGGTGGAAGAGGAAGGGGTACTGGATGTACTTTGGCTAGCTCTGCCCTTATTCCTAAATTCCATAGGAAGGTTCTGGAAGACAGTTTTGATTGTTTCATAGGGTTGTTGGTAGATTTCTCCTCCTGATAACATATTCAAGGTATCTATCATCTCTTCATTGATCCCTCGAAGAAGTACAAGTTTAAGTGAGTCAGGATAAAGAGTAAATTTGGCTCTCTTATAGTTCAATTGAAACCTCTCTTCATAATCCTCTAAGGATTCATTAGGCCCTAGAGCAATCCTAAATATCTCATCCTCAGTTTCCTTGGACCTATAGTAGTCTTTGTACTTGCTGCTGAAGGTCTCTTCCAGTTGTGCCAGGTAGTGATGCTATCCCCAGGCAGACCCATGAACTAGCGCAAGGAAATATCCTTAAGGGTGGATGGGAATAGCTTCAACTTTTGATTGTCAGAGGTGTAGTCATAAGTCCTACAAACAATAGAAAACTCAAGCATGAATGTGTCAGGGTCCTCATAAGTAATTCCATGGAAGTGTGGAAGAGCTGAGGGGATAATGTTTTTCTTCTTAGTTTCCCCATCTGCCTCTCTTATGGGAAAGGATCTTTGGGTCCCAACCATGGCTAAGATAGGCAAAGTAGGTCCCTCAGTTGAAAAAATGTCTTCTGCTTCTTCCCTCATAGGATCCTCAAAATTATCAGAAGGCTCTCCTATAAGGGGTTCAATCTCACTGCCACTGAAGAAGAGTGAAGGGTGGCTAGGAGGTGATGTGGGGGTTTTAGGTAAGATTTGTCTTTGGGTATTATTAGTCCTATGAGGCATGAAAATCAGATATTTTTGTATTTTTTTCAATATTTTTGAAATGACATGAAAAGAAAGAAATCAACAAAGAATGCTAAAAACAAAATCAAAACGTCTACTAGACACCTCCCCAGCAACGACACCAAAGAGTGGTGAGCCTTGGTATTGCACCAAGAGTGCTGCAACTCCCAAGGGCTGCCCTACTTTAATTTATCAACCCAGGGTTCGTACAAACTTTGAGGTGATAGTGCTATATACACAAGAGTTGCGAAGTGCGATTGCGATGCGGGAATTGCGGTAAGTGTGAAAGGAAACGAAAAAAAGGTTGCGATCCACAATATGCGATGTCTCAATATCTCGATTGGCAAGAAGAGTGGTAAGTGTTAACGGGAACAACATAAAAAATGCGAAGTGCAAAATGCGAAGAACGACAGCAGGGATTTCAAGGAGGAAAGGCGTAAGATGAGTTTCGATGGTTTTTTCAAGCATTCAGCGTTAAAAAAGTAAAGGCAACCGTGAATGATAAAAAAAAAGGAATAAGGAGGTTGAAGGGTTTAAGTGCTGTTAGGGGAAAACGTGGGTGCAACAGTTGAAAATGTGCAGAAAAGGAGGGGGATTTAGGCGTAAGAGTAGTGCTCAGAAGTGAGACACACTTTCATATTCATGCACGGGAAACAGACAAAAATGCAGGGTGAAATAGTGAAAGAAAGGCTTGGAATTGGTAATACAAATTATTCCCAAAACTTCAAACAGAAAGAAATTTTGGTTTGTGGGAAGGTACTCGAACTCTATTGACAGAGATGAGAGGGGGGACTTGACCACAGTTTTTAGAGTTTTTACTCTATTTACTACGCATAATAAATTGAAAACTACAGCAGCACAAAAAGTAAACAACAATGAAAATTTTCAGAAGTAGATATAACTTAAATGGCACAAGAAAAACTAGCTAAATGACATAAAGGAAAGAAAATAGTAACAACAGAGAACCTGAGGCACATGGATTGGGCCCTAACCCATGAGCCTAGCCCTCTAAAACTTAAATCAGTCGAATGAAATCAATCTACTCATTTCATAAAGAAAAAATTCATACATCTCCGAGAGTTTGATCACTAAATAAAACAAAAATCTCACAACAATAGCTCTGAATGGAATCAAGACTATAATAGACTAACTCTTCCTAGCTATAGCTCTGCTCTATTTATTCTAAATGGCAGCTACCAAAAACTCCCTAAAAAATGGTGATTGAGTTCACTTGACTCTCAGTGAACAAGGATTGGGTGCACTCCTCTTTTAGTTGCTTGGATGCCTCTGGAATATGAATTGCTAGAGAATCCTTGGGGATCCTTTGGCTCTTTTGGAATTTTAATTGCTAGAGAGAATCTTTGGGATCCTTAGGTTTCCTTTGAGGGTGGACAATCCTCCTATAATTCCTCTTTTTTGTCTCCTTCGAGTCTTTATGATAAAATCCTTATAAAAATTATTAATAATTCATGATTTTTTGCACTCAACCTTATATCAGGCGCTTAGAGTATGTTAGCGTTAATCACCACCTATACTAGCATCATAAAACCAAATAATAATAAAAATGCAAGAAAAAGAGATCTAAGAAGGCAAAAAGGTTACTATTAACCCCTCCAAATATGTCTAATGATGGATCTCATCATCACCCCCGTACTAAATAGTTGCTCATCCTCTGAGCAACTAATCCTCCTCCTGTATTTCCTTTAAGGCTCTGACAGCCCCCCCGATTTCCTGAGTAAGAAGTGTGGGAGTTTCCCCAAGGGGGTAAAAACCATTATTCTTTTCTGCACTCTCCCATTCTCTATATTGTGCATCTGTGTCCTCTTCATCAGTCAGCCCCAACAACAAAGGTGGGTTGAGATTTAGTCCCAACCATTGAATATTTTTGGCTTGCATGGCCCTCTTGTATACTGGTGCCCTTTCCAATTCACCCCTCAATATTTATGGATTATGGTACTCCCTATTCTTGAGGCTATGAGGGAGTCTGTTCCATATCCTCTGGTTGGCCATAATGCAATCCTCCTCTATCTACCTAGAAACATCATCAAAGTGGCCTATCACCTGGTTTTGAGTCTTAAGGTAGCTTTCCACCAGTGCAGGGTCCCTTTCAATATCTCGATGGTTAAGGATGACCTCTCTTGGGCTAAACAATTCTGGTCTGATATATAAGGGTTCTCTATTTATTCTTCCCATGACCTTTCATATCTCTTTTTCTCTAGTGTCTTCATTCACCATCCAAGATGCTAGAGACATTAACTGCATATCCCCCATCGTAGGATTGGGGTCCCAAATATCCAGAATTTTCAGCACAAAGTTACGCACATAAAACTCTGTCATCTTTGCCTAATCAACCATGTTAGCTTGCTTGTAGAAATTTATAAATTGCCTACAATCTTGGAAAGGTATTGATCCATGGGAGGCTAGAGTTTTGATTTGAAATAGAAGCCATTGTTCTTTGAGGTACATAACATATGAGTTAGAGGGGAATATGTGCTAAAGGGCTTCTATGCATAAGTTTACCATGGTGGCTACTTGCTCCTCTTTTTGCCACAATTGCTCCTTTAGTGCTACATTCTCTGCTTATGCCTTCTGCAGCTACTCCTTCAGAATTATCTCTTCGATTATTTCCTCCCCCCTTAGTGATTCTTCAATGATAATCAGGCTTGTGTGAGAATTTTTTGGTTCTCTTTGATTCTTGTCAGCTTTGGAATACCTAGAGGTCTGCCTTTTTATATTTGCGCTCAGAGGAGATATGGTGGAAACTATCGTTTTTTATTGAGGGGATGTGATGTTGTGTTGTGAGTTTGTTTCTCACCCACTTTATAATATATCTATGAATTTTATGGCCATATATTCTATTTTGCTTTGGCCTTTGTCTCTTCCTCTTCTTCTTCTGGTTCTTCTTATTTCTGCTGGTCCTTCCTCTTCTTCTTCTGGTTCTTCTTGTTTTTTCTGTTTCTTCCTCTTCTTATTTAAGCGTTGCATGCTTCCGTCGGTCACTCTCCCTTTAAAAATTTTAAATCTACTGGCTTGGATGAGACAACATCTCTTTTTATTAGATAGCGTAGCTAATTCTAAAGTGTTTATGCAACTCATATCAACTCTAGTTCTGTTGTAGACAGTTGTTTCCTTCTCTTGTTAGTTCATGATGGACTATGTGTTTCCTCCCCTTGTTCTTCTCTACTCCATTGATTTAAATTCTTTTCTTTTGCATTCCCAGGTGGCGTGTACTTTAGTTTTATTCCAGTCATACCTCACGGTGGTGGCCAAGTTAACTGGTCACCTTTCTACCCCTTAAACTCTAAGTCTGCAAATTAATTATTTCTGGCTATTATGGATGCGTAGCAAGGGGTGAGAAGTTATACCTTAGTTTACCTGTTGTTTCCAAGGAGGTTGGAGACAATCCTTTTAGATGTTGTGTTCCTTACCATATTCCTATACTCTGAATGAGCATCTTGCTGAATGATCAGCTTCCTGAGTGAGCTGCTAATATTTGCTTGTTGTTTCTCTTTGCTGTGGATGTCACGTGGGTTTCTTGAGATGCCATGGGTGGAATTCTCATTCTCCTAGAGTCCTTTATGTAGCTTTCCTTGTTGTTCTCCTTGGAATTCCATGAACAACTTTTTTTTTGAAGCAACTTCCTCATGTTTGTAGTAGTCTGTGTGTTGCTTCTCTTGCTAGATTTTGCTATGGAATGGAGGAATGTGGTGTATGGAGGTGATGGAGGAAGTTATGAAGATGAATGGAGTGAATGATGGGATGGATGGTAAAATAGAAGAAGGGAAAAGAATATGAATGCCTTCCTGTGTTTCCAGAAACCATTAATAACCTGCAAAACAAAAAACACAAAAAACACAAAAATGCAAATGTATTTTTTGTTTTTGCTCTTTTCTTTTCTTTTTTTACTTTTTTTGTTTGAAAGAAAGTGGGCTGCCTTCATGGAGGTTTTCAACCCACATACTTGCCTTGAGGGCCTCATAGCGGTTTACACCCATGGATCTTTATTCTCCTTTTTTTTTTTTTGAGCAAGTGAGCTGCCTCCATCGAGGTTTTCAACCCACAAGCTTATTCTTTTTTTTCTTTTTCAGGAGGTATGGGAAACTATGGAGTTTCCCATTACACACACTTCTCTGCTTATTGAATTTATGAACTCTACCTTTGACAGAGGCTTCTTGTAAATTTTAAGTCAGTGACCATTAATAAGCAAGGGGATTCCTTCCTCATCTATGGTTTTGATTTGAACTGTTCCATTATCAAAACATTTTTCCACTATGTAAGGTCCTAACCATCTTGTCATCAAATTGCCTTCAAAATATTTAAGCCTTGAATCATATAACATCACCCAATCTCCTTCTTGGAAGGTCTTTTATTTGATGTTCTTGTCATGCCATACCTTCCTTTGCAGCTGAACTACCTCTGTGTGAAGAAGTGTTTGCATTCTGAACTCATCCAATCCATTTCTTTCCAACAACCTCTCTTTTTGAGAATTTGATAGATCTATATTTAATTCAGCTGCCATTCTTAAAGTATTGAATTCAAACTCAACTGAAAGTAGAGCTTTCTTACCATAGACTAGTTCATAAGGAGTGAATCATGTTGTTGTCTTCCAAGTAGTTTTGTAGGCCCAAGTAGCTTCTACCAATCTATCTGCCGAATATTTTTTTCTTCTACTCACTATCTTGGTGAGGATGCTCTCTAAAGCTCTGCTAGTTACCTCTACTTGGTCATTCGCTTGAGGGTAATAGGCAATAGAATTTCTATGCTTAATATTTTGCTTCCTCAAAATATTCTCAATGAGGTGAGAGGTGAATTCTGCTCCCTGATCAGTGAATATTTATCTTGTGTATCCAAATTTTTAAAACACATTCTCCCTCGAAAATTTTGCTACTTTCTCCTCAGTTGCTACCTTCACTACTTTTTCTTCAACCCACTTTGTTAGGTAATCAATGCAGACTATAATATACTTCTTTTGTCCTGATGGTAGATTGATAGGTCCAAAAAAGCCCATGCCCCACTTATCAAATGGCTCAAGAGCCACCTGGGGGTGTAAAGTCATTTCATCCCTTTGTGTGAGTTTCCCCATCCTTTCGCACTAGTCACACCTGCTGGTGTATCTTCTGGAATCTTGGTGAAGGGTAGGCCAATAGTATGCTGCCTGCAGAACTTTGTAAGCAATTCTCTTTACAGAAAAGTAGCCTCCACATGGGTTGTCATGACATTCAGAGAAGATATTAAAAAATTCTTCCTCCCTCACACATATCCTTTGGATTTGATTAGGGCCTGGCTTGAAAATATTTCCCCCAATCCATGTGAAAGGGGCACTTTTTCTAATGATTTTGCTCCTCTCCCTGAATGAAAGATTAGGAGGGACTCTTCTAGCAACCAAGTAGTTTTCTATATCAACAAACCATGGTGAGAGTGCTGATATGGCAAAGAGTTGTTCATCTGGAAGCTGGTCATCCACCATTCCTTATTCACCTACAAGGAGAACTAACCTAGACAAAAAATCTGCAACAACATTTCCCTTTCCAGGTTTATCAACAATAGTCAAATCAAATTTTTGCAAAAGTAACAACCATCTAATTATCCTAGCATTTAAATTTTGTTTGTTCATTAAATACTTGATGGCTTCATGGTTAGTGTGGAAAAAGGTCTGATATCTAATGACATAATGCTTTAATTTTTTCAATGCATGGACAATGGCTAACATATCCTTCTCAGTAACAGTATAATTCAGCTCGGTCGTTGAAAAATTCTTACTGATGAAATAAATGGCATAAGGGATTTTTTCCTCTAATTTTCGTAATGCTACCCCTATAGCTTTGTCGCATGAATCAGTGTGGATGTGGAAAGGGAGAGTCCAATTTGGACCTCTGAGGATGGGGTAAATAATCAACTATTTTTTAATGAGCTCGAAAGCTGCTTGATAAGGGTCAGACCAAATAAACTCAGAATCCTTGGCCAATAACCCAAATAATGGCGAAGCCTTCTTATTGAAATCTTTGATGAACCTTCTATAGTAACCAACTAAGCCTAAGAAACTCTTGACATATTTCTACTTTTGAGGATCAAGTACCCTTTTGATGATAGTGATTCTTTTCGGGTCTACCTGTATTCCTACTTGGGATATAAAGTGTCCTAATACAACCCCTGCTTTCTTTAGGAATTCACACTTTTCCGGGCTCAAGGACAGATGCATCTCAATGCACCTTCTTAGTACTTTACCAAAATAGGAGAGAGATTCCTGGAAGTCATCCCCATATGGTGTGAAATCATCCATGTATAGTTCGACAGAGTCAAGGAATAACTCATAAAAGATGCTCAGGACAACCCTTTGGAAGGTGGCTAGGGCATTGCATAACCTAAAGGGTATAATATATAAGCAAAGATACCCCAAGGGTAGGTGAAAGTAGTCTTATCCCGGTCTTCAGGGCTGATTTGAATATGATTGTACTCACTGTACCCATCTAAGAAGGAAAATAACGTCTTCCCTGCAAGGCCATCTAGGACTTGGTCTATAAAGCGCAAAGGGAAATGGTCTTTATTGGTGGCTTTGTTAAGTTCTCGATAATCAACAAAAATTCGCCACTTCCCATTCTTCTTTGGGACTAGAACAAGATAAGATACCCACTCACTGTCGGATATAGGATATATGAACCCTGCATCCAATAGTTTCTGCAGCTCCTCTTTGATTATTTCCTTCAGAGCCGGGTTCATCCTTATTTGGGGTTGTCTCATAGGCTTGCATCCTACTTTGATGTAAATGTGATGCCTGCATATTGAAGGATGCACCCCTTTCATGTCGTTGTAATCCCAAGAAAATGCTTCAATATTTTCTTCCAAAAGCTGGCATAGCTGCTTCTCTTATTCATTCGATAGGTTTGGGTTGATTTTCAGAGATCTGGATGGGCCAAAATCAATAGCCTTGGTGGTTTCAAAGGTTGTCTCAACTAAGTGCACTTCCATCCAAGGTTGGCTTTCTGACTCTTTGACTAAGGTTTCGAAAGGAGTGTTAGTGGAGGAATAGTTTTGAATGGCATGGTAGATGAGTTCATCTTCATCAAGCTGCCCCCCTCTAAGAATAACATCTATGGTACACATAGGGGAAGTGTTATATAAATCAGATTATCCATCCTCCAACCATATAGGGAGATCATGATCAATGGAAGGCTAGGATGGAGGATATAACACTATTTTTTTAGACAAAGGCCCATTTTTTATAGTCTTGTTTCTGGCCTAACAACTAATATAAGCATTTGTAGTGGCCAACCAAGGCCTCCCTAAGATGAAAGGATAACAATTAAATTTGCTTTTTGGTTACAGGACCAGGAAATTTGTAGGATACTCCCAAGAGTCAATGGTAACCATAACATCCTCAACAATTCCTTCTGGAGTTACTGTGGGCCGATATGTAAGTTGCAGAACTGTTGTGGCTTTCCTCAAAGTCCCTTGGAGATTAAGTTTCAACATAGTTTCCTTGGTCATGATATTGATGGCAGCCCCTAGATCAATCAGAGCGTTGGGTACTATGAGAGAGATTATATGCACATCAACAACTAGACTACCAGGGTCCAGGTATTTTGGAAATATCACCTTCCCCAGCATCAGGTCAAATAGTTGTCCTACCACATTGATGGTGGGGGTATCTCTCTTCCTTCTCCCAGGCTTCTTGAAGCACTTTTCTTTGATGAGCCTATTGTAGACAGGGACATCCTGAATTTCCTGGAGAAGTTGTATCTTTACACACAAATTTCCAATTCTCCTAGGAGTTCAGTCTCCTCTGTGGTGTGCTAACTAGGGTGGATCAAGCGCTCGGGAAAAGAAGGTTGTTGGATCTGAGTGTTATCTTCTTCCATTTCGGCCTCCTCAACCTCTACAGGTGGAGATGGGGGATGGTTGTCTGGGAGTATTCTTCTCGACTTGAGATTAAACTCCTGTATCTCCACAACATAAGCTGGATGGGATGTTTCTCCACTGGGAGCCTGTTGTGCCTATCTATTGTTCAGGTTCGGATTGGGCTATCCAGGTATAGGTAGCCTAGGTGGAGCAGCATGAGTAAGCTAACTTTGAGGTTGGGGTGTAGGCATTATAGAAGGTAGTTTGTTTTGTTGAGGCCTCCAACCTTGGGATGGATTACCACACTGAGGTTGTTGTGCAACATACTGCTGGAGGTTATTATGGAACATATTGCTAGAATGGTTGGTTTACTGGATGAGGATGATATGAAGGGTTGGAAGGATAAGTAGGAGGTGTAGACCAGGATGGAGGAGTGGGGGTGTACCAAGGTTGCATGGGTGCACTCTAATTTTTGTAATAGTAAGAGTAAGGTGCACCTTGCATACCTTGTTGATATGGCTGAGGGCCTTGAGGCCTTCTCTGGTTGATGAAAAAGAGTTTCTCTGGCATTGTTTCCCCACCTTGATATACATATTTAAGTCCAAGTAAGTAGGGGCACTTGTCTATGGCATGATTCTATTCACAGACTAAGAAAACCTCTATGAAATTTAGTGGAAATTCATTTATTGGGTGCTTCCCGGTACATTTATGAAAAAATATGGCCAGGGCTCTCTCTACTTCCTCTTGCTTCCTTTTGACATGCATTGTGTCCATTTGCAAAGAAAAGGTATGCAACATGTCACTCTTGAAGTCCTCTAGCATGTTTCCAATCTCATGTTTTATGAAGGTGGAAGAGGAAGGGGTATTGGATGTATTTTGGCTAGCTCTTCCCTTCTTCCTAAATGCCATATAATGGTTCCAGAAGACAGTCTTTATTGTTTCATAGGGTTGTTGGTATATATCTCCTCCTGATAACATATTCAAGGTTTACATCATCTCTTCACTGATCCCTCGAAGAAGTACAAGTTTAAGTGAGTCAGGATCAAGAGTACAATTGGCTCTCTTATAGCTCAATTGAAACCTCTCTTCATAATCCTCTAGGGATTCATCAGGCCCTAGAGTCATCCTAAATATATCATCCTTATTTTCCTTGGAACTACAGTAGTCTTTGTACTTGCTGCTGAAGGTCTCTTCCATCTGTGCCCAGGTAGTGATGCTATCCCCAGGCAGACCCATGAAACAGCGCAAGGCTGCATCCTTAAGGGTGGATGGGAATAGCTTCAACTTCTGATCATCAGAGGTGTTGTCATAAGTCCTACAAACAACAACAAATTCAAACATGAATGTGTCAGGGTCCTCAGAGGTAAGTCCATGGAAGTGTGGAAGAGCTGAGGGGCTAATGTTTTTCATCTTAGTTTCCCCATCTGCCTTTCTTATGTGAAAGGCTCTCTGGGTCCCAACCATGGTTAAGATAGGAGAAGTAGGTCCCTCAGTTTAAACAAGGTCTTCTTCTTCTTCCCAAATAGGATCCTCAAAATATTCAGAAGGCTCTCCTATAGGGGGTTCAATCTCACTGCCAATGAAGAAGAGTGAAGGGTGGCTAGAAGGTGATGTGGAGGTTTTAGGTAATATTTCTCTTTGGGTATTCCTAGTCCTACGAGGCATGAAAATCATATATTTTTGTATTTTTTTCAATATTTCTGAAATGACATGAAAAGAAAGAAAAGCAGCAAATAATGCTCAAAAAAAAATAATCAAAACATATACACGACACCTCCCTGGAAACGATGCCAAAAAGTGGTGAGCCCTGGTATTGCACCAAGAGTGATGCAACTCCCAGGGGCTGCCCTACTTTACTTTATCAACTCGGGGTTCGTGCAAAATTTGAGGTGACAGTGCTTTATATACAGCAGATGCATTATGTTCATGTCATCCTCTTCTACTTTACGAAAGGGTGCTACTTCTAGGGGTTCTTAGTGAATTCTGTCACACTTCAATGAAACTAAACTAAATTGAAAAAAGGAAATAATATAATGTGCAGGAAGGAAATGACTGAAAGAAACTAAATTAAATTGCTGAAAATAAATGAGAGGAAGGAAACTAATTTAATTTGCAGAAAAAAAATAGCAGAAAGGAAACTAATTATAAACCACACTTAACTTAGAAAATTATATAAATGCACTCTACTTATCCTATAGTATATCTAACATGCTTCTATCCATGCAACTAAACTATCCATGAATTAATTATACTTGAAAAGGGTTTGATTTGCAGCTTAGAGGGAAGAAAAGGGATAAAGTGGCGAATTAAGGGATTAGTGCATGAAACAGGGCTTAGAAATGGAAAGCGGGGGTTAAAATCTTATAAAACCTTATAATATGGCAGAAATGGCATTGGAGCAGAAATGAATGGAAATATGTGACGATGGAGATTTGATGGAGGCGAAAGTTGCGATATCTGATATCGCAATTGCAACTCTGCAAAATTGGAGTAGTAAGCGTTAAGGAAGGAAACGAGAAACACGATTTGCGATGTGCGATGCAGAGTGGTGACGTGGAGGCGGGGCTGATATCACAATCAATAGAACAAGCAGTAAGTGTAATGGAAACAAGGGAATGGTGCGAATTACGATATCTCAAGATCACAATCGGCAACGATGAGCGGTAAGTATTAAAGAAAAGGGAAAAGAGTTGTGAAGTTCGATTGTGATGCGGGAATTGCGGTGAGTGGGAAAGGAAATAGAAAAAACATTATGATCCGTGATATGTGATGTCGCAATATTGTGATCGTTGAGAAGAGCGGAAAGTGTTAATGGGAACGACATAAACAATGCGAAGTGCGAAATACGAAGTATAGTAGCGGGGATTTCGAGGAGGAAAGGCAGAAGACGGGTTTCGATGGTTTTTTCAAGTGTTCAACATTAAAAAGGTAAAGGAAACCTTGAATAAGAAAAACAAAGGAATAAGGCAGCTGAAGGGTTTAAGTGCTGTTAGGGGGAAATGTGTGTGCAACTGTTGAAAATGAGCGGAAAAAGAGGGGAATGGAGGCATAAGAGCGGTGCTCAGAAGTGAGACACACCTATGGATTCATGCGCAGGAAACAGACAGAAATGCGGGGTGAAATAGTGAATGAAAGGCTTGGACTTGGTAATACAAATTCTTCCCAAAGCTTCAAACAGAAAGCAATTTTGGCCTATGGGAAGGTATACCCTGCTCGAACTCTAATGATAGAGATGAGAGGGGGGACTTGACCATAGTGTTTGGATTTTTTCCTCTATTTACTATGCATAAGAAATTAAAAACTACAGCAGCAAAAAAAGTAAACAACAATGGAACTTATCAGAAGCAGATCTAACTTAAATGGCAGAAACAAAAATAGCTAAATGACAGAAAGGAAAAAATTGTAACAGCAGAGAATTTGAGGCACATGGATTGGGCCCTAACCCACGAGCCTATCCCTCTGAAACTTAAATCAGTCGAATGAAATTAGTCTGCTCATTTCATAAAATAATAACTTCATACATCTCTGAGAGTTTGATCACTGAATATAATGAAAAGCTCACAACAATAGTTCTGAATGGAATCGAGACTAGCATAGACTAACTCTTCCTAGCTCTAGCTCTGCTCTATTTACTCTACAGAGCAGCTACCAACATCTCCTTAAAAAATGGTGATTGAGTCCACTTGACTCTCAGTGAACAAGGATTGGGTGCAATCCTCTTTGAGTTGCTTGGCTTCCTCTAGAATTCGAATTGCTGGAGAGAATCCTTGGGGATCCTTTGGCCTCTTTTGAAATTCGAATTGCTAGAGAGAATCTTTGGGATTCTTTGGTTGCCTTTGAGGGTGCAAATCCTCCTATAATTCCTCTTTGTTGTCTCCTCCGAGTCTTTATGATAAAATCCTTATAAAAATGATTAATAATTCATGATTTTCTGCACTCAACCTTATATTAGGCACTTAGAGTATTTTAGCCTTAATCACCACCTATACTAGCATCATAAAACCAAATAATAATAAAAAATGAAAGAAAAAGAGATCTAAGAAGGAAAAAAGATGACTATTAACCCCTCCAAATATGTTTAATGATGGAGCTCATCAGTTTGATTGATTCTTCTTTGCTTCATGTGATTGTCGATTGTGCTTAATTTCCGCAAATGATTTGTAGAAGTGATTCAGTATCTAGCTTTAGTACATTGTTAGATCAGATTGAATCCATGATATACATATTGTTTTTATAATTTCTACATGGTACCAGAGCACAAGAAATTACAATAGTGGAGGAGAAGCTGAGTTTGTGAATGAATAGAATTCGAATTTGAAGAAAAATTTCTTGATGCTACAGGTGATTCAGGATCGACATGGATTTAAATGGCTTGAGACTGGAGTATGCACTCGAGGGCAGATCTAACTATATTTCTTGGAAATATAGGATGGAGGCAGTACTGGAGGACAATGGATTGAAGGAATTCATTGACAATGATGTTCCAAAACCCGCTGTGACAGATGTTGCAAATCTTGATGCCTGGCAAAAGGAGGTTGCAAAGGCAAGGAGGATCTTACTGGAGTGAGTATGAGACCACATTGTCTCCAGTATCCATGGGAAAGCGACACCATATGCAATGTGGAAAGCTTTGACAGATCTATTTCAGAGCAGTAGTGATCATAGGAAAATTGGCACTGAAAGATAAACTCAGGAAGATCAAAATGGACAAAGGTGACTCCATGCCAAAATATTTAACAAAGTTTGTCCAATGTTGGGAAGAGCTTGGGAGCATTGGCATTATTGTCACTGATGATGATCTAGTGAGCCTATCTCTTCTAGGACTTCCCAGGAGTTGGCATAGTTATCAGGACTCTGTTAATGCAAGGGAAAAACTGCCATATTGGGAACGACTTTGGTTGGATTTGGTGCAAGAAGAGTTCCGACGGAATACCAGAGATGGATCTTCATCCAAGAATGAATATGAAGAAGATTTTTATTTGGCTGCCAAGGCGAAGAAGGGGAAAGGAAATAAATTCCATTCCAAATCTGAGTCCGGTAAAGATGGAAAGAAGCACAACATGTCCAGAGTGAAGTGTTTTCACTGTCACGAGCATGGGAATTATGCCACTAATTATCCACAAAAGAAGAAGAACAAGAAAGCTTCAGGATCTGCAGCTGGTGAGGCTTTGGCCTCACAATTTGAGCTTGAATTCTCCCTCATTTCATGCATAGTGTTAAGTGAAATGGGATCGGTGTGGTATTTGGATAGTGGTGCATCCTTTCACATGACGGGAGACAAAAAAAATTTCAGTAGCTTGGAGGAGAAGGATCTCCAGATGCATATCGAAATGGGTGATGATGAGTGGTAAAATGCTATTGGGATTGGTACCATTACCTTCTAGAGGCAGTCAGGAAAACCCTTTCAATTAAAAGATGTAATGCATGTACCAGGCTTGAATAAAATTTTAGTCTCAGTTGCAATGTTGGAGGATAGAGGCTATGATGTTGTTTTCAATGAAGGAAAATATTTCCTAAGACACAAAACAATAGGACAAGCCAAGAAGATTGGGATTCAAGTTAAGAATCTCTATAAACTTGATGTATATGGCTGCGCAACATTGATGGATAAGGAAAACAAAGTGGTGAGTCGGGATGAGGGTGAGTTATGGCATAGGAGATTGGGCCATCTTCACCACAGAGCCTTAAAAGACAGGCAACATATTTCTGCGGGTCTTCCCAAGGGTACACTTGCGCAGTCAGACACATGCAAGGGATGTACTATGGGAAAATATGCAAAGGCCACCTTTCATAAGAAGGAGAACTCAGCCTCGGGGATCCTTGAGAGAGTTCACTTAGACGTATGTGGACCATTCTCTACTGCTTCGACAACAAATAATAAGTTCTATGTGATATTTGTTGATGAATTTTCTCGAAAGTGCTGGATCTACTTCATGCAGAAGAAAGATCAGATGTTCTCAAAGTTGCTTGAGTTCAAAGCACTGGTGGAGAAAGACACAGGGAAGCATGTGAAGGTTCTTAGGAGCGAAAATGGTGGTGAGTAAATCTCAAATGAATTCAAGAACTTCTACAACAAAGAAGGAATTCAGAGAGAACTGATTGTGCCTCATAACCCACAGCAGAATGGGGTCGCAAAAAGAATAACTGAACAATTGTGGGTGCAACAAGAGAGATGTTGCATGATCAAGGCCTGACGTTGAATCTGTGGGCGAAGACATGCAACACAACGGTATTTGTCCAAAGTCGTTGTCCTCATAGGATACTTGGCATGAGTACACCAAAAGAGGCTTTTACTGGTAAGAAACCTAATGTTTCACATTTTAAGATTTTTGGCTCATCTGTTTATGTGCATGTGACCAAAGACACCAAGAAGAAGCTGGAACCAACAACTGAGATTGGGATATTTGTGGGGTACACTGAAACTCCCCACATCTATCGGGTGTATTTTGAAAACAACAGAATGACTGTTGTGCGACGAGATATAAAATTTGATGAGGAGAAAGCCATGCGATTGTCCCTTGAGAGGGAGGTAGATTTGCATGCAGAGGAGGAACTCTTGGTTCCAAAGGATGAGCCTCAAGATGTGGAGCAATTGCATGCAAAGGATCATGGAGTGGCAGAAAACACTCATGCAGAGCCATCCACCAGAAATGGTAGAAGGCGCACCACGAAAGCTAATAGATTGAGACTTGATGCAACAGAGAATGTAGGAGCCCCTACTTCACTGCACAGGCAGAGACAGTCTCAAGACAGGTTTACTGGATACATGGCTTTTATGAGCAAGTGTATTGTGACAAAACCATCTTCCTTTCAGGAGGCAGTGCAAAAACCAATTTGGGTTGATGCAATGGTGGAGTATGACTCCGTTGTCAAGAACAGTGCATGGGGGATTGTCCCAAGACCGGTCGGAAAATCAGTGGTTGGATCTAGATGGATCTACAAGGTAAAACAAGTTGCTTATGGGAGTGTGGAGAAGTACAAGGCCAGATTTGTTGCCTGAGGATTATCACAGATTGAGGGGATCGAATATGATGATACTTTCACACCATTCGCGAGGTACTCTTCTATTAGATCTATCCTTGCACTCTTAGCACAGATGGGGTGGCGCATTTATCAGATGGATATGAAAACTGTATTTCTCAATGGAATTATTGAGGAAGAAGTTTACATAGAGTGGCTAGAAGGTTTCGAGATCTTTTACAATGATTCGCATGTGTGTCGACTCAAGAGAGAATTGTATGGGCTGAAGCAAGCACCTCATGCTTGGTACACTTAGATTGACAGCTATTTCACTGGGTTGGGCTTCACCAAAAGTGAACCGGATGAAAACCTCTACCAGATTGTGGTTGATGGTAAGCTCTTGATTATCATAATTTATGTTGATGATATAATTTTGACAGATGATGAGCAGCTGATACACTCATGCAAGGAGGATCTTGCAAGGAAGTTCAAAATTAAGGACATGGGACTCCATTATTTCCTTGGCTTGGAAATATGGCAATGGGATGGTGAAATTTTTGTTTCTCAAGGAAAGTATGCCAAAGAGATATTGGGTAAGTTTCACATGGAGAGTTGTAAACCCATGGACACTCCTCTTTTAGGAATTTGGAGGAAAGAGGATGCTACTTCTGGAGAAGTAGTGGAGGCTATTGTCTACAGGTAGCTAGTAGGTTCACTAATGTACTTGATGAACACCAGACCAGACATTTGCTACGCAGTTAACCAGCTGAGTCAAGCTATGGTTAAGCCTACCAAGCTCTTTTGGAAGGCGGGGAAGCATTTCTTGAGATATCTCAGGGGAACTACATAGTATGGATTATGGTACAAATGGACATAGGGAGTGAAGCTTCAAGGCTTCACGGATGTATATTGGGCAGGCAGTCCATCAAACAGAAAGAGCACATCAGGAGGGATCTTCAACATAGGATTGAAAACAATTTCCTAGTACAACAAGAAGCAACAATATGTGGCACTCAGTTCATCGAAGGCATAGTACATGGTAGCAAGTCAAGCTGCATGTGAGGCCATCTAGATGAGAAAGATCCCGGTTGGTTTGTTTGGTTCTTAGATGGATTCGACAATGATACATTGTGATAACCAGAATTTCATTAAACTCTCAGTTAATCCTGTGTTTCATGATAGGTCCAAGCACATAGACATCTGGTACCACCATCTCAGAGATTCTGTTTAGAGGTGCATAATGTTACTTCAGTACATTACCATGGAATATCAGGATGCAGATATTCTGACAAAGGCGCTCACCAGGAGAAAATTTGAATACCATAGAGGCAGGATCAGGGTGAAGGATAATCCCTTTCTTGTTGAGAGGGAGTGTTGAAGTCCAACAAGAAATTGTAGCACCTACAATAGTGTGGGACCAGGAGGTCCAAGCATCACCTACACTAGTGTGGGACCACAGGTCTTAGCAACACCTACACTGGTGTGGGATAAATTTGGTGCATGTCTATTTTAAATTTCCCTTAATTAAAATGGACAATAAAATGTAATATTATCTCATAATCACTTGTGATAGTTAACTGAGTGTGATAAACTCAGTTAGCTCATGAATTTCTAGTTGAGGGTAGTTGGTGAGGCATGCAGAGTAATTCTAGTTGTAACAAAGTTCGAAGTGCAATTGGTGCATTAGTTTAATGCATGTGTAATCAGTTAACTCAGTTGAGTGAGTTAAATTTAGTTGTGCTAGTTGTAACTATTTTTTGCACTAGTGAGAGATCAAGTGAATTAAATGTTATTTAATTTACAATCAGTGGTCTATCATGTAAATGATGATTTACTATTATTAGCTGCAGGTATGTCAGTTCCAGTGGAGACCCAGTTGAGACAAAGGCGAAAGGGGTGTTAACTATCAGTTATAGGATTATTGGATTTCACCCATGCAACCAAACACTCATTGGATTGCCCATGATCCTCGCGCAATTTAAGAAGGCCAAAATTCCTAAATAATAGGGATTGCATTCATCAAGAATTTTGCAAGCAGGAAGGTGATTCAGTATCTAGCTTTAGTAAATTGTTAGATCGGATTGAATCCATGATATACATATTGTTTGTATAATTTCTACAGGACAGAGGTCAGCAAGTGCGGTGGCATAATTTATTATGGAAGTTGAATAGTCTGACAAAATCTAGACTCTTTTTTTGGTGTGTGCTCAAGAACAAAGCTCCTACATGGGATAACTTAATACAAAGGAATAAACATGGGCCTGGATGGTGTATCTTGTGCAAGGATTAAGAGGAGTCCATTACTCATATTTTCCTTTAATGTGTCTTTGCCTTAAAAGTATGGGAGGCCACCCTCTCCCTCTTAGGCATGCATACTACTTAGCACAGTCCTTCAGTTGAATCTACTTGGCTCTCCTAGTGGAAGTAGGTTCCAGATATCAATAACAAAAAATATTCCTTTAATCATCACTTGGGGTCTTTGGCTCGCAAGGAAAAAATGTATCTTCAAGGACTTGGTCCCTTCCCCAATCTCCATCACAACTAAATGTATCTCCATCCTGGATCTTCTTCCCAAAAAATACATCTCCAAGACTGTCAGAACTATCACCAACGAATAGATCAATAGGGATATTCCTTGGGCATATTTTGATGGTGCTTTGCATGAAAAAAACCGATGTGGCACTGGATTGGTGATTTATATAGATGAAAACATAACTTTAAAAACCTCTGTGGGCATAGGCCTTAGCACACACAACTTCGCTGAACTCCTCTCTTTAAAATTTCTCCTCTGCAGACTCATATATTTGGGAATTGTCAATGTTCAAATTCTTAGGGACTCCAAGAATGTTATAAATTGGTTCAACAATACTCAGAGATCTCTGAATTTTGTTTTGATCTCTATCACTGAAGAAATTATTCTTTTAAAGAAGTCATTTGATTTTATATCTGTGTGTCATATCTACAAGGAACGAAACATAACAGTCAACCTCCTTTCTAAGGAGGGCCTACAACAAGATCCGGTTTGCTGGCGCATAGTGGATACTGAAGGTGGCAGAGTTTGTGTGTTAGACACTAGAGCATTTGCTATATAATTGCATCATTTTCTCAGTTCCGGGGTTTTTGTACTGCTTGTTTTTTATGCATTTTGGACTATGGTCTCCCCACAATTTTTTTCAGAGCTTCTCTAGAATGTTTATATGGTTTTTTGTAGATGCATGTAAAATGGGTGGCCTCTCTATGGGGGCGTTTTATTTGGTATACAGTAGATGAAAATGTTATCACTTGTGATGTTAAATCTTTTAGGGAGTTTCACTTTTGGACTGTGTCTCTTGGCGGGTTATTTTCTCCTCCTAGGAGAGGCCTGGTATTTTGGTTTTTTGTCTATGTGCTTCTTTGATAGTGGATTCCTCTAGCACTGGTTGTTTATGCATTGTTTAGTGAGATCCTACGGGAGTTCTATAACCTAACGAATGCTTTACTACATGTACTCTGTAACTTTTTATATACCTAATAAATTTTTTTCTTTTTTCCTTTGAAAAAAAAAACTCTCGAATAAAATATCCATGACAATTTACATATCAATAATAATGAGAATCTTATCTTCCAATGAAATTGACTTATCAATCACCTCATCATCCAAAAACAACTTGGATTCAATGCTTCTTACCTCTTGCCATGGATAAGGGTTGTGGAAACCATATTTTGACCCTTTGAAATATTTACTACCATTGTTCTATGTAGCTTCTTGTATCCAATGGATGCAAAATCTCCTAATGCTATTTATTAAACAATTAATTCCTTGAAATGGAGAATATGGATGGAATCATTTTGGTTCGATGAAAATAATTGATGTGCACAGCGTTACTTTACAGCCTAAAGGTTGATCATATCCTGTTATAGTCGGCGCTCCAATATCACATAAATTAGCAACTGAAAGTGACGTGTAGCAAGGAAAAATTATGAAGAAGTGAAATTGGCATGTCACAAGGTAAAAATTATGAACTGAACATGACGTGTCACAAGTTAAAAATTATGAACCACTGAAAGTGTCCAGGGTAAGAAATAAAAATTGGAATGAAATATACAATTTAAAATTCGTGGACGCTTTATCGTGCAAGGTCTATGTAATGCTCCTCATGTCATATCAAAATACGATATATCTCGGAAGTAAAATTTAATTATTATTTAATTATATAATTTTTTTTATAAATTAAAATTATGTAAAAATTAATAATTTTTTTTCATCTGTACTGGTATGACAATAACTTTCAATTATACTTTGATATACTCATTTTGTATTTTTTATATCACCTCCACTCGATTATTATAGTCTCGTGGATTTCAATGATTTATTTTGTTTCATTTATCGCAGCCGGAGGAAAGACAATTGATAAATTATGCAATTCATAGAAATGGTTTTAACATTTCTATGAAATATTGATAGTGATTTCTATGCTGTATGCTTTCTTGTAATTCTATCTTATCCATTTAACATCAACATGTCCATGGAAAGATGGATGTGGATAATGATTTTGATTGAATTTTCATGGAAATGTCGACAAACGTGGAAAATGGCATTTTTATGAAATATTAGCGATGATTTCGACCGGAATTAGATAGAAATAATGACAATGACTTGAATTTGATAGTGTTTTTATTTTTGTGTATTTATTATTTTTATTTCTAATTTAATTATTATTTGATTTTTTATGAGTGGAAAATTTTATAGTTTTATTAATAGTAAGAAAAATAAAGTGTAATATATGATAGATTTATGCATTTAAAATAAGAAAACTCAACACAACTAAAGCAAAAATCTCAAATTTTCTGCATTATCTTTTTTAATTTACATATTGTATATACGTATTGTATTTATTTATAGATGTCATTGTATTCAATTGGTATATTGTTGCTTGAATGATTGTTATTTTTCATTGTGAAGTTTTTTACATTTATATTTTAGAATAACTATATTATTAGCATAACTTGACAATGATTCATTTATCTTGTTGATTAGAAAATGATTTGACATTTTCTTTAAATTTGGGCAATGTTTATGACTATGGGAAGTTTTTTACATTTTGGGCATTTTGAGAAAATTGACATTGAAGAACCCACCATATCCCAAACCATGCTATATTTTGGAAATGGTTCGCTCCATACTCAATTTTTTATATTGGGAAAAAATCCATGTTCCATAATTTTTAGATTTTTCCATGACCACCTTAGAAATCATGCTCGAAGTTGACTTTCTAGAAACTTTGACCTTTAATGTTTTTTTAGAGGTGGAGGCTTACACATACTACTTTGGTGTGATATGATCAACATTGAATTATATTGACACCTCATCCTTTAAAACCCTTGTGACCAAATTCTTTGACACCTCATCCATTAAAACCCATGTGATCAAATTCTTTGACACCTCATCCTTTAAAACCCATGTGATCAAATTCTTTTTAAAGCTGCATAGATATGCCAACCTTGGAGGTTCCTTACAAGATTGCATGTGAATTACATGAACATGACTAGGAAAAAAATATCTTAGTAAAACCAAGCAATATTCTAATTAATTTAACGAATGAAATAACAATATTAAACCAGGTAAACATGTATGAGAGAGTTTAAATGTGTTCATGGAGAAAGATGGTTAAAATGGTGACAATGGGTGAGTGGAATGATGGAAAAACGCGTGATTTAAACAATATGATCAATACAAATTGGAGGCCCAACATATTTCAAGACTCTCATAAAGTCACAATTTTACCTTATTCGGTATGTAGAGGACTATTGGATCCTATGACATTGCTTTAAGTAGATGCAGCGGCAGAGTGTATAGGAGTACACCTCAAAATTTATAACGATAGCCATGATGTTGGTATCACTCCAAAGAACCCAAATGTACTCCTCAAGTATCTAGGAAGTTTACATAGCCATCTTGGAAAGAAATTAATGTTGTTCAAACCCATATCAATGGACAAGACTTGTGTATTGGGACAATACCTGGAAAACACATGCCAGAAAAAGGTGAAATGAATTGGATCAAAACAGAAAGAGCACTATAAACCTTATAAAGGAAAAAGTGGAAAGGGGGAAAAAGTAAAAAGGTAGCAACCACAACACACAAGTTCAAAGATCCCAACAACCACTATAATGTTGACAATCATACAAAGGAGAAGTGCTGGAAGTTGCACCCGTAGCTCAACCTAAAGAACAAAAATAAATATGCTAAGAAGAAAAATCTCACGGCCACTGATTCGAGCAACCAAGTGGAAAGAAGCTGAGTGGAAAGAATTTCTAGTGGGGAAAGGGTCAATAAAGGGCATTTGAGGAGTTAAAGAAGAAGATCAATCAAGAACCGTTTTTGGCATTAACAAGCTTACAACAACTCTTCGATGTGGAGACAAATGCGAGTTTGTATGTTATGGGAGCAGTCTTGATGCATAAAAGAAGGCATGTATTCCACCATTTTGAAGTATTTCTTAGGGAATTTCTTAACTACTCTACCTAAGAAAAACAAATCTATGCTCTAGTTCAAGTCGTGAAGAAGTGGAAACACTATCTAATGGGAAATGAGACAATGACCCAGATAGATCAACAACCACAACTATAACTCCATGCCTAAAGTAAGCTACAAAAAACCAAACATTACAAGTGCCGATGGGGTTTTACCGTATTGTTTCATTTAGTGATCAGGTATAAGAAGGGAAACTGACAAACAAGTTGGATGACATGCTTTCAAGGCCACCCACATCAAAGATAATAACTTCGATAACTCTGATGCACATGGAGCCATTCACCCATGATGCATATAGAGAGACATAATCAGAGGATGAGGACTTCAAAGGAGGTGTTTTCATAATTACAGAGCTAGATGGCATGTGCACGATGGTGACAACACAATTGAATACCATCTCGAGGACATGTAACTCTACACACTGCATATGTTATGTGTTTCTAAAGGTGAATGACTACAAGTGATTAGGGAGGTTCACACCTCGAGGGTTGCAGGACAATTTGGTTTAGGGAAGACAATGACCAATTTTCAGAGGTATGTATATTAGCCTAGGATGAAAGAAAAGGTAGCTAGGTTCATAACAGGATGCATATTTTGTTGTACCAATAAGCCTAGTAACAAGAAACATAGACTCTATCATCCCTTACATGTACATGTTCATTCTTAGGAAAATATTTCCATGGAATTTGTGGGAGGTTTACTAACAACCAAAAAGGGACAAGACTACCTATTTGTGGTAGTTTATAGGTTCAACAAGATGTTTTTTCTAATGCACTGTGAAAGTACCACCAATAGGAAAGAAGCAATGAACTTGTTGTTTGGATAAGTTTGGGTGCACTTTGGGATACCAAGGAGCATAGTTTCATATAGGGACACAATATTTTGTAATATCCTAAAATAGGGAAAATAAGAAGTAATGGGAATATATTATAATATCCCAAAAATGGACTGCTCAGCAATGCATTCACAAAAAAACGCATTTCTAGAAATGTATGCCATACAAAAGTAAACCATCACTTGTATCCATTAGATATGTTCCTCTACCATCTATGAGGAGATCAGAAAAAAAAGAAAAGAAACTAGGTGAGGTAAACAGACCTCCCACTCCTAGTGTAGCTGGAAATCACTAAAACCCCAATACACTGCTACATAGAAATATTACATGAAAGAGACTGCGCAGTCTTATGAGGGTTTCAACTCAGAAATTAGGATAACAATTATATCTAATCATATATTAATCAATAATGCTTAAGAGCTGAGATCTAGTCTCCTTATACAAAATAGAAGAGAACCCGACAAGGGTTTCTTGTCATACGCTCAAAATAGAACGGTGATCTTCAGAAATAAAATGAATAATCACTGCAACATGAGATACAAGAGTGTATAAGGCTAAAAAATAATATATCTGATATATCTATCCTCAAAGGTCTCTTCCCGTGAAAGGATAGACCCTTCAATCACAAGGAAACACTGCAAAGAAACCCCAAGAACTCCTATTGAAGCTACCTCCAAAAATAACGCATTCCCTAGCTGGAACAACACTGGGAATGATGGAAAATCTATGGCCTGATGCCACAGATCTGAAATGTGCTCAATATCTCTCTAAACAGATCTCCCAAGAGAAGGAAACCTCCCTCCTATGTGAAACTAGCTCAGAAAGTGGGATCCCAATCCCCTCCACTGCTGCACCCTGCAACACAGCATAATAACCTGCAGAACTACGCTGATGAATAAAGCTGAAGCTTGGCTTGAAAACCTGATGTGGAAATGAATACAATACCCTTCCAAGAGGCCTCTCAAGGAAAGAGGTGGGATTCCCGCTCGGGAACACCCGGTGCTAAACAACACTGCAACCCTGTTAAACAGCAAGAGGAGCAAAGTCTAAACAGACCAATATCAAATGATAATCTAAAAACATGACCTCAAAATGTTGTCATCATATTCCTTAAATATAATGTGAGCTTTCTTGCCCTTGGCCCCACTCAATTAGGTCATTTCCCTCATGAGATCCATCTCCCTCCAAAATTGCGTTATTCCTTCATTAATCTCCACTCCTCCATAACTGCGTTGTTGACTTGGTCAAAGTTGACTGAATCAACATGGTATAATCCCTGTTCATACTTGGAGGTGTTTTATTAAGCTGCAAAAATGGTCTCCTTTCACACTTAGAGTGTGTTTATTGATGCTTAGGAGACTCATGGGCCTTTCCACCCATTTATTCACCTACATAGTGATAAACTCAACTATAATATTCCATTTAGTTTAGGGCTAAATTTTTGGAATATTACAGTCCTCCCCTCCAAAATGTTACTTGTCCCCAAGAAAATGTATAGGGAGAGAAAAATTCCTCCCCTCCTCCTCTTGTGGCCTCCTCATCAATAGTCCCCACCACTCCTCAAAACAACCTGACAAATCTGCCCTCCAATGTTCCCTCCCAAGCATGAAAAGCCAAATGGTTCACATCATAAAAAGGTGGAAGGTGTGAGTGGAAACCTTCTTGTTGTCCAATGGCCTCCTCAAGGTAGGAGTGATGACCAACATGAGGAATCTTATTCCCAATGAGTGACTCTCTCACCCATGCTATCATCCAAATTAAATGAGCCATTCTAGGTAGCTCATCAAAGCAATCATCAACCCCCGGTTTGTGCAATGTAGTGGGGCTGCATGGAGGGATTAGTTTTCTCCTTTCCATTTGTTTCTCTCTCCATTTATGATAATTATGGGGCTGTTTATGTCCTTGGGATGAAATGACATGGCCTCCAAGAATGGCCCAAGCTACCCCATCAATCAATTCAACCATGAAGTGCCTCCTCCAAGCACTCAAGTTCTTCAAATGGCTCATCCCATATGAAGAAAAGAGATGTGATGTGGCAATCATGGTTTGCCCATTGCTCCTCCTGAAACATACAACATGAATAGTAGGGAGAATCATACTCCCAATGGGCATCTCCATCTCATATCCCACTCTCCAAACAAAGCTTCCCATGAACATAGAAATATCAGCAATACATGGAAGCAAAAACCAATGAAAACAAGTTGTCACATGACAACCGGAAAGTGGATCATAGTTCCACACTATGAACCAGTGTAGTGCATCCCTTTCCTGCATCAAAACAAGTAATAACAAGTGCTCTCCCAGCCATAATCATTCTATAAGATAGAAACATGAAAGTACAATGTGGTGTCAATGGTGCACACCAAGAATCATGTGGCTTCCCCCACAAACCATCAATAAGATAGCCAATCTCAATGCTGCAATTAGCCTCAAGTACATCATAATATAAAGTATAAGAAGGGATGATCCTCCTTAATACAACATGCTGCTCATATAAAGTAAATAAAGGAAAATCATAATGCAAATGTATACCTTCTCTACCATGTACTTCGGTCCTTGAGCTGAAATGGCTCAACTGAAAATGCTCCCTCACTCCCAATGAGTAGGAAAGTGGTTGTGACATCCTATCTATCACCATTTGGGCTATGCATCTTTGCATATGCTGAAATATATCATGTTGGATGCCCTCCAAAATAAACTTCTCTGCCAAGGAAGACATGCATCAAAGTGCATGGAAAAGAAGTCCTCATGTGCTGCATGTAGCAACTTCTCCTTGAGCTTCGAAGCTCTAATCAAGAAGACTCTGCCATAAGAATGGATGACCTCACTAACCACCATGTATCTATCATCTCCATCTGGGTCATCAAGTATTATGCAAGCACCAAGATCCTTGGAGTACTCTACCAAAATTTGAGACCTACAATATGGATCAATCCTCCTAAGAGACAGTGCTGGTGATCTGGAATGTGAAGCTCTCCTCATACTGTTGTCTACTCCTTTGACATCCCTCGTGCCAAAGTCATCCTCCAAAGTCTTCACCCCTCCGGAATCTGAGAGTGGTGAACCAAATGACAAGGTGTCTCTCATCAATTCTGGATCTGGTGGCCTCCCGGGTGGAATGCCTCCATGTAATGAGACATCAGTGTCAAGAGTAGACTGAATATATGGATGGACAGACTTGTCCCTGCTCTCACTGCGCAATCCAGTCTCCCTCTTCTGTGCATCAACCTTCTAAAAGGGATAGGTCTATGTGCTCCTCATCAAATGAGGTTGGTCATCCTCCCTATCTCCTCCTTCCATTTGCATGGTCTCACAATCTGTCAACAAGGTCACATGCTGATCATAGGTTGTGCCTTGATCTCCACTTATGAGATCCTGGGGAATTTCTTGCAATGACACAAGAATCCCTCTTGTTGGAGAAAGTGCCCCTCCTTCCTCTGCATGAGGTACTAGATGTGCTCTAGATGTGACAGCTTTGTTGCCCTCAACCTCTTCAACATGACTGGGCAACTTCCCAATAATTGGACCCACTTTTGAAAAAGGGATCTCCATACCCTCTTGCTCAAGAATATGAGATAAAGGTTTTGCCTCTAGCAAGGTATGATGCAAGATATAAGCCTCCTCCATGGTTTTCTGAAGTGGAATGGAGTTTATATTTTTCTCCATCACATGCAAGGTATTTGATTTTTTATGCTTGTTTTGCTCCACTACATGTGTTTTATATATTTTCCCATCAAATATTTCCACCAATGCTTTAGTAAACCCTGCATAAGAAGAAGTATTTGTAATTTTCAAAGAAAAATATTCAAATATCCACCATGCATAGGCCTTACCTTCAAAATGCAATGCTGCAACCTTGATGGCTTCATCTTCAGAAATGTGGTGTTGCTGCAAATAAGAGTCTAGCTCCTTCACCCAAGCTCTAGCTGAATATGTAGGTGAACCATCAAAGGTGGATAGAAGAAATCTATCCATATCATGTTGCTTGCTTCTCTTCACCTTGATCTTGCAAAACTTTGAAAAAGTGAGATGATCTCTAAACTTCTAAGTTTGAGACTTATACTCTTGCAGAAAATCACTAAGAGTTTCCCTCTTAGGCATTTCTTATTCTTCCCTCTCTCTCCTAGAAAATATGGGCATTTGACTGTGCTGTGCATCATAGTGTGTAGCTACATGCTCACACCTACTATGTGAAAATCTAGATCTGACTCTAGATCCAAACTCTGCTAGAGATTCCATCTCCCTTCTCATCTTATTTAGATTTTCTTTGATGCTCTATATAGGAAGAAGCTTTGAGAGCCTCTCCTCTTTCCTTATTCCTCCACATGATGGAGTATTCATTTTTTCCATCTCTACTTCTTCTTATAGTATAATGTCCTGAGATCCACAGGATGAGTCAATATTGTTGCTCCGATACCACTGTAATATCCCAAAATAGGGAAAATAAGCAGTAATGGGAATATCTTATAATATCCCAAAAATGGACTGCTCAGCAATTCATTCACAAAAAAACGCATTTCCAGAAATGTATGCCATAAAAATTTAAACCAACACTTGGATCCATTATATATGTCCCTCTACCATCTAAATCCAAGAGGAGATCAGAAACAAAAGAAACTAGGTGAGGGGTGAAAACGTGAAGCTGGGTTACACTTTTGTGAGAATCGGGGGCCGAAAAATTTTATCGGCAATAGTTCGGCCGAACTTCGTTATCAAGTTCGGCCGAACTCCTGATTTCGTTTAGATTGACGGCACACTGATGGCGTGGGCAAACAGAATTTTCGTCAGAGATGGGAAAACCGGCGACAAGAGTTCGGCCGAACTTCTAGCAAAAGTTCGGCCGAAATGTGAGTTTGGCCGAACTTTTACTTTTAAAAAATTTTGGTCGAACTATTATTTATAAATAAATCGCCCGCGATGTAGGACTGTTTACCGATTTGATTTTTCCCGCGTTGTTTGCGACTGTGTGCTGCTCTGTTCGCGCGTCGCACCTCCCGGCCGAGACTGTTTGTTGCTCATTTCGTCGGATATCGGGTATGGTTATTGAACAGAAATATTCTCGTTTTGCACAGAAATTTTTAGTAGGAATGAAAAGGGAATTAGAGAAATTTGTCTTTCAGTATTTTGTGTAATGCTCTTTTTTAATCTGTTCATTTTTGCATTGTATTTTACTGATTTATTTCTTGTTCTTTTGCATATAAAACACTTGAATAAACCTTAAAAAAAACAAAAATATTTGTTAATCACTTTTTTCTATTATTCTTTTACGTTTGCAAGAGTTTGTATGCAAAAAGCAGTTTACATAGAGAGAGATAAACCTGTGCATAACCAGATTCTGTCTTTTACCCTGTTCTTGGATAAAAAGATGTTGTTCATAATAACATTGCAGAAGACTGCTGCTATCTCCATTTAGTGATCCAGCAAGAAACCATTCAGAAGAAAATACTACCCATAAGAGATGTATCTATGGTTAATGGAGCCAATCTTAGCCCAGACAGTCTAAGAACCATATGGATGCACCAACAAATGAAAAATACACAGCATAATAAACTGTAAAAAAACTGTAAAGTAGCACCGCCCAGGTAAGAGTCTTTTGACAACTGTGTGTCATGTCCAGCCCGCTGTAGCACTCCATCAGGCGAGAATACCAAGCAGTAAATCCGAAATTGTGCAGCCACCATCACAAAAAAATGTTGTGAAAGCGCACACCAAGAGAAAACAGCCCAAAACTTTTAGCTGTCATATCTGCTAAGAAGTTCCAGCCCACTGCAAACAAACCATCGAGTCTGCATCCCCAGGTAAAAAACAGAGATGTAATCACATCCCTCTTCACCCAAACTATTGTGGAAAAAACACATCATGAGTGTGCGTTCTGTTGGCAATTACTTGTCAGGCCAACAAAAGGATCCTGTAGCCTCTTAATCAAATAAGGAAGGATGAAAATATTCAGTGATATTTCCATCCTGAATAACGTTTGCTTATTTTCATAGGATACACCTATATTTATTTTTCTGAGAGTAGAGTTCTAATGATTATTTAGAAAAAAGTTTAAATGCCTTCCTAAAATTACTGCCAAGACCATGACATCACATAATTGACGTCAGTTCGAACAAAGAGTTACACTTATTGTATAATTGTGGCATTCCTGGATGTAATATATACTAGATTTTTCTGCCCCTTAAACTCTGCACTTTACAAAATTTACAAAATCTCTTCATTATTTGCAGATAGTTCTTATCAATGTACGCCCAAGTAGGTCAACCATTTTTTTTTCAATTAAAAACGTGCTCTTAAATGAGTCTATACCGAGGATTGGCTTAGTATCAGCAAAATCTCTCTTGCCTTCAGGCTAAGAGGCAAGTAGAATTTCTTCCCCAAGCGGTTCACAATGCTCAAAATTTGTTCTTGCTAAACTGTCATTAGTATTTCATGTTAAGCACATGTTTCAACATCCACTTAGAAATCAGAGAAAAATCCCAAATTCACATCTAGCTCCTTTGCTTAGTAAACACAAAGGAAGATCACTAATGCCAAGACCATGACATTGATATGTATCTGCTTCTCTCGCTGCACAGCTGAGAGTATGTATTTAGCATATTCTTCGCCTTTGCATTGGTTTCATATTTCTTTCCAAAAACAGCCTTCAGCCCCTGCTTTGACAATTCATGTACAACAGTATTCTTTTCATGATATATATGTTGATAAGTAATACCTGCAAAAACAGTTTTTAAATTCTCAATTCTGCAAAGCCAATGTGAAACCTCCTTATTTCAACCTCCTTATTTGCACATTCATATTCAACATTTTTTTATGAACAAATGACACCAATTGTGTCGTGAATAATTCTGTCAAATTTAATGTATGCATTGTATGTTCTGAAGACTCCAATGTAATGGATGCATTGTATGTATTTTTTGCTTGTATATTTTTATGTTGTTTGTCATAGTAATGTCATATAGTGTATGAAGTTTTAAATTGTTTTTAAATTATTTTTATTATGTGTTGTATGTGATTTTGATTGAAAATGTTTTTTTTTTTAAATTTATTAATTAAAAAAATTATTAGAAAAATTATTGCTTTAAGCCTTAGAATTTACAATCAAAATTAGAAAATGTATTTTTATCTAAACTATTTATGAAAAGTTTAATATTGTTTGATCTTCTCTACCATGTCCTTTTTACATATATCTAGAATAATATTATTTGTACAGTTTTTGGTTTTTTGTAACATTTTACTACCATAATCAAAATCTATAGAAATAATAATCTAACAAATTATAATATCTTGAAATGGAGCTAGCCAACTCAAATATAGTATTGCAAATCCTTGGCTAAGTTAGATAAGGAGGCTATGTATTACATATGGTCTTGAATGAGCATTTGGACTCTTTATATATATATTAGATGAGGAGGCTATGTATTACATATGGTCTTGAATGAGCATTTGGACTCTTCAGATATATATCTAAAGAGTCCAAAAGCTCATTCAAGACCATATGTAATACATGGCCTACTCATCTAATATATAAAAATTTAATCCATGTGCTTAACCTTAACATTGACACAAATGGAATTTACAATTTTACTCACTGCTTTATGATAGAAAAATATGTGGATGAATATTGCCCACATATCCAAAGTCAAAAGGGATAGATTAAAAAGGGATGCGCTCTGGTCATCAATAAAAGATAAATTAAAGAAGCATGACATATTAGTAATGCAAATTAGATATGTGTACCAATTATGTTCATATAACACAACAAATAGATGATTCAATAAAATGTCACATAGAATTCATTTATCTCATGGGCCTTCAACTTAAATTATATATCTAGCATTACATTAAGCTATAGGAGATAAATCAAAGAAGCATTTGAACGTAAATTAAACATGTGTAATAATTATGTCCTTTAGTTTAATAAATAGATAATAATTTTCAAATGCCATATCTAAGCTATATTTCATCTAATTAGCTTTCAATTTAAACATATATCTTTAATGTTAAATTATATAAAAGAATAACAGTAATCCAAACTTTAAAAAAAATATTTAGAACTTTAGTATAAAATGTGACATATAATTTTGATAGAGAGCCACACAAAATTGCAAATTCATACCTTAACAAAATTGTTAGATCCTTTTAAAGAAAATGTGTCATATAATCAACTTTCATTGAAATATATGATAAACTCAACCCAATTTTATGAAAAATAGTATACCATTTTTTACATTTCACATAATACAAATAGATAAATATTACTTAAGTATTGTTATAAAGATATTTAACTACCCATCGAGAGATGGCCAAGTGATTGATACAGGGCATCATCACAATAAAAAACCAAGTACAAATTGTAGTAATCCTAGAATCATGCTTTACATAAGGTAAAATTGGGGAACTCATGACTTGTACTATAGATAAAAACATTTACCCTTACCAAAAAATATATGATAAAAATTGACAAACTACATAAGCTTAAGCTTAAGGGGATATAATCCTTCTTGCCTTCCATATAGATAATGAAAATGATTGTTCCAAGTCTCATGTTGTTTCTCATGTTATTTTATAAACCTTGATTGGAAAGAAAAATAGGAGGGCAGAAATGTAAGAAATATAAAACATAATGAAACACAACGTAAGAAATAGAGAACATAATGAAACAAAAACATACATATATCTCTAGACAATCAATACAATTATTTTCGTATGAATCCTTATGGGAGACAAGCAACCGTAAAAACTAATGATGCTCTAGACTCCTTTTTCCCTAGCAAATCCTTATTGGATAAAAACAACACTAAAATGTAAACATGCTCTACTCTCTCTTTTCCGGTATGGAAAATATGTGAGTACAAAGAAAGAGGTAATCTCTCTAGAGTTAGCTATGACTTTTAGCGTGTAAGGTTGCTATAAAAACTTAACTTCATACATTTTTTGTCTCTAAATTCACACTCCTAGTTGTATTTTCAACTATGGAACAAAATACAATAACACAAAATGGAACTCTTATTCCTCTTAGTGGCCAAGTATTTAACATAGCGTGATAGCCAATTAGGTGTAAGATATGACTCTGTCAACCATTAACGAGGTTTGTGATTTTAGACCTTTTAGATTCTTGTTAAAATTCCACATGTATCTAGCTTGCCATGCATGAGTAATGGGGCTAAAATGTCATTCTCTCGTACCATGACCTGGTCAACATGATAGGTCAACTTACTAAAGGCATAATTTTGAATGAACTTCATTTGATGTTTTTCTTGCACCATTGGATATGTCGTTAAATGTAGAATAATGGTCAAGATTTTGGCACAAGGGATAATCGTTTGACCCCCATAAATGTTATTTAATACCTCAAAATGACTCCAAAAGGTTTTAGACCCCAATTCTCCACCCACCATTAAAATGACCCTACAAGTTGATTCTTTCAGTTTTTTCACTCTATAAGCATCAAAATATAATATGAAAAATAATATAATTATCCAATCTTATAATATTATACGATCTTATAATATTTGAAACCTAAGGTCTTTCCCATACCAAAGTATGTTTTTTTAAAACATGTTTTCTTGGTGATATGGGTGATTTAGAAATGATTGGGAGAGCGAAATTCCTCATTTAATATATAATATCCGAAGTCAAAAGGGATAGATTAAAAAGGGATGCTCTGGTCATCTATAAAAGATAAATTAAAGAAGCATGACATATTAGTAATGCAAATTAGATATGCCTACCAATTATGTTCATATAACACAACAAATAGATGATTCAATACAAATTTCACATAGAATTCATATTTATCTCATGGGCCTTCAACTTAAATTATATATCTAACATTACATTAAGCTATAGGAGATAAATCAAAGAAGCATTTGAATGTAAATTAAACATGTGTAATACTTATGTCCTTTAGTTCAATAAATAGATAATAATTTGCAAATGCCATATCTAAGCTATATTTCATCTAAGTAGCTTTCAATTTGCAAAGAAATTCATGAAACATCAAAATACATGCAAGGCCTTAATTGGATAAAAAATCTAGCCATCCGTTACCAAACCATTTCAATGGCGCTTCTTTTAGCTGCACTTCATCATCATGTGAGTCATCTTGACCCTCATCGATTATGGAATCCTCTTTTCCATTCTTGTCGTTATCTCTTTCCACCTTCTTCAAATGTCGTGGATGACTTGTTGGATACAAAGTCCAACACTTGTCTACAAGGTGAATTTTCTTATGGAAATGAGTAATAAACAATTGCATCTTATTTTCAACATCATTTTCCTTGTCCAATGGGCCTTTGACTTTTTGCCTCATTTATTTAGAAAGTTTCATGTGCATGGATATCTTCTTCCAACATCTATAAACATTATGATTATTCAAACCACAAAAGGAACATGTGTAGGTTCTTTTCCAAATCTTATGTGAATATTCACCATGTTTATCATAATCAAAAGAAATTTGATTAAAGGAAAATTTATACCTTGAACATTCACCATTGTCGCCTTCTTGAGGAGGCGAATTTGATGAGGTAGTGGCTCTCCTCTGAATACTAGCAATGAATTCAATGACTCTAGAGCTTTCAACATCCTCTTCTTTTACATTCTCATTAGTTGCATGATTATTAACATCTTCTTGAAAAGTGGGTGTCAAACTTTTCCATTCATCATGAACACAAACTTCACAAACTTGAGGTAATGAACATGAAATAAAATTCCTTCTTGGAACAGCTTCATGTGCCTCCTTGGATTTGGAGCATTCTCCATCATGTTTTTCTTAACCAAGACCCAAATAATTATGCCCTTCCTCAACAACATTTGGCTCAACTATGCCTTGTACTCAACTATGCCTTGTACATGTTTGCCTTTAACCCTTTACTTTCATAGCCCATTTTCGTCAAAAATTTGGGCCTTATTCCTCCAATGTGTCTCTCAAAAGCACATACACATTCATTTTGAGAGGAAATTGAAGATAGAAACCAATAGCTAATTCTTCTAACTAACCTTGACTAAAATGATCTAAATTGTAATTTGATACCAACTTGATTTGAATATGGAAAAACTAGTTTTGTTGGGCTATCTCCCTCATCAGTTAAATAAAAATGTGTTTAGGATCGTCTAAAGTTAGCTAATTGGGAAGGGGTTTATGTGTCAAGCTTTAAGTGTATTTTGTGAGAAATTTATGAGTTAATTAGCTTTTAAAAACTCATGTGTACAACAAATAAAATTAAAAAATTTTATTTTGGAATTTTTTTTCCCTCAATCCAGATTTAGATCATTGGACATGTAAGAGGAAGAAAGAGGGAATTCACTTTTCAAATTCTAGACCTTGTCTAAACCAAAATAAACTAGAGGTTCAGTTTTCAAATACATTCACTTATTTTGGAAAAGTTCTAGCTACCAAAAGTCCATATGCCAATCTACCTCCCAAGAAATCCATTTATTACACCACTTGTTAGTTTTTTGTCTTCCTATATTCTTTATCAACCTCTTCTAGTGATTCTTGAAATGTGGATACTTAAATCCTTCCTAAAAATTTGAGCTCTAAAACGAGAAGACATACAAGGTCATTTTAAGTCATTCCTCTATCCAATTATAAAAACCAAGTGAATATTTCTACATATTCATTTCTGTCCCATAAACTGTACAATATAGGTCAATTTTTTCTTTTAACTTATTTAAATATTGTCCTAGCGCACAATTGTTCAATGGTCTAATGAAATTTCATTGATGAAGGCATGATTATGCCAATCCATGTTGCATATTTCCATTAACAATGTTTAATTACATGTAAAACAATGTTGTCTTTGCTTTTATGTTATTTTGAGTTTGCTTTTAGTGCTGAAATTGGAATATATGATATTAATTTATGACTTGCAATTATAGCTGCTGAGATACTATTATTTTTCTCTACTATATTGTTATTTCTAGTCCTCTGGGTGATTTCTTCATATATATATATATATATATATATATATATATATATATATAAACTAATTGAAGGGATTCGTAATTATATATTTTACCATATTTCTTGCTGGTTCCATGTAGATTTAATTGACATGTATAATAGGTGGTTTATGTTTTTGGGATGTTTGTAAAGTTTTTGGCACATCATATTGAATTTCTATAATTTGTGTAGCTCCCTAACATTCAGATAGAACCTTCATTGAAAAATGTAAGGGGGGTTTCAAATTCACATTGGATAACACCCTCCTCTGGGATAAAAAAATTTAACAAACAAAATAATAGAGAAACAATTAGTGATGTCACCAAAAGATTTACCCTCTTCATGGTATCATATCCTCTCATCAAGGTAGCATGGACCTTAATTTCATGGCCTTCTTTTGCCTAAAATGAATGCAAATTTCCTTGCAATTTGGCTTGCAACATTCATAATTCATGCTCATGGAACATGATTGTGTTGCAATTGTGATAGCATCTGCTGTATGCAGAACCTTTAATAAAAAATGATCGAAAATGACATTTTTGCTCTGTTTTTTTCAAGATATAAGGAAAATTACACCAAGTAGCTTCCAGCCTCATATGACCATCATGTCAAACTCATCTCAGGATATTGTCCAATTAAGAGCCACTTAAGCAAGCAATCTATGATGTACATTACTCTCCAATTCCAATTAGCAGCAATGACAGTTCTAAGTATGGTGCAAACATTGCTCAAGATCCTCAATGGGGCATGTTTGATGACAATAATTTGGGCAGTGAGAGAGGGATATGGTAGGAGAAAAAATTCAAGGAATCCACGGGAAATTGAAAAATATATAACTAATAAAGTGAAGAAACTTTGTAACCTAAGAGAGAAACTTGTTAGGAAATGGGTGAAGTTGGTATTACACACCCAATTGGATAACCTCGAGGAGAAAAAATTTCTCCCACTTTATTTGTTGGCATAACCTAGTAAGTGTTATTCACTAGCATGTATTTTGTAAAGGCCTTGACCTATTTCCCATTCAACTCCATCCACGAGGTTGTATAGGATTCCAAGCCTAATTTCATGAAAAGTAAGTTGGGGATGATCACATTGACCTACTTGATGACATTTCTATGAAGATTAACTACCTTGAACTATTTTTTTGCATAGGGAAAGAGACACATTCCCATGTCTGAGCATGAAAACGTTCTTTGATATTGTTAATGCCTGTAGTGTTTACTTCTACAAGTTCTATAGGCAAAGTCTGTAAATGGCCAGGTAGCCTCTGGATCTCATATTTTATGAAAGGTGACATATCTAGTAAATGCCCCTACAGTCAATCTCTGGAATGGATCTAAATAGAATTTCTTCATTTTAATATCTATAAAACACAACAACTGTAAGGAAAACTATGTACCTGTGTCATTTCTCCCACAAACTAAAGTGTATATAAGTGGTAAATTTTATATGAAGTGTGCTCCCACCATGTAAAGAGCAATTTGGTGAACTTACCATTTTTAGAATTCTTTTTCGATTAAATTGAGTTTCACACATCAATTATTTCTTTGAAAGTTGTGTTCTACATAATTTGTGTACACTAAATTAAAAATTGATTTTCTAATTTATCTATTTGTGTAAATGTCGACCAATAGATATATATATCATGGAGGATGAACGACAAAGATCCGCCGAATCCCATATGGAGGTTTAGGGATCGGGGGATGTTCACGATATTTAAATATAGTCTTAAATCTCCATACATGTGTGTACATATGGAATTTATTTTTTATTAACTTTGTGAGTTAAATTAGTTGTTAATAAGTTTCATTTTTTAATTTTTAGGAGGTAAGAGGAGAAGGGTTTCTACTCCATCCATGGAGCGTGCCCATGGTTCAACCAGTCGTGGTATGGTTCATGCAATTTAATCAATGAATATATGTATATGCATTTATATGTACATATGAATGTATTTTTCAATTGACTACAAATTCGTATTTGTTTATGAAGCTTCTCCCTCGTCTCGAGAGGTTGGTAGTGGTTAAAATCGACCTAGAGGGCCATCAATGAGTGGTAGCAGGTTGCGTGAAGGGGGTGATATTTATTCCCCCGAAGGCCAATCAACGGCTGCTGGTTCTCAGCAGGGTCATTTTGGGTCTGGTTCTTAGCAGGGTCATTTTGGGTCTGGTTCTCAGCAGGGTCATGTTGGAGAAGATGCTAACTAACAACGTCAAGGTTGCCATGAATTTCAATATTTTTTTATTAAATTTGTACAACTTTTTTTACATGTGTTTTTTATAATATACGAAATTATATATAAATTGATGCAGAGGCCGAAAATGTTCCAACTAGTGGTCAAAATAGATGCAGGGTAGCCCGCTACATTCAAGAAGAAGGTTGTCAACCCAGCACAACTTATCTGGCCGATATTACTGATATACCATGGGAAACCAACATGGCACAATGCACCTTACAAAGGTGTGAAAGACTTCATGCAAAATTGCAAAGAAATCTCGTGGCTTTGTCTCAACCTGCTGAGAGTCGAAAAAGCCTTGAAATAGTTACACATTCATTGGACGAAATTGTAAATGTGTACAGAAATCTTGGGCCAACAACTGATATATTTGTAGAAATGATGAGAAAGAGAAAAGAAACAGTAATGGGTCCAGATAAATGGGAGGACGTAAAAAAAAGAGTTACAAAAGAAGTGGCCAAGTCAATTTTTAATTACAAGAAAGGGCCAAAAAGAAAAATGTTGAAGGTGCAGTATTTCAAGCACCTAGACATAGCTCGTTATTTGTATGATAGGCACCTTGAGGCCTATGGAAGGCTTCCATGGAACGATGAGGTTCCTGTTTATTTTGCACAAATGTTTTATGGAGAATTTTTTTTGGGTATGAAACCCAACTACAATGACCTTCCGTCAGAATTTTTTGGCCCGAGGAAAGGTCGATTATATGATCGTAAGGGCGCTAAGCGAGATGTGGAGTTGCCTCACCCTGAGCCGCCATTGGTGAGTTGACCATTTCAAGTCAAAACTCTGCGATCAGAAATGGATGCTACTTCTCAAATAAGTTGAGAAGAAATTGATATTATGATCGACAATGTTCATAGTGGATTGGGTGGAGTTGATCTTTGTTTAAATCGACAAAGAGCACGTGAAAATGCATGTGACAATTTTGTGTATTATAAAGATGAGGAGATTGACAACATGAATGTTTAAGATCTCCGAACATATGCAAAAAATTGTCGCAATGGTTTGCAAGACCTAATTTTTCATGAGGAAGAGGGCACCCGAACGGTATGTGTTAGTGACCTTAGGATTTGAAATTATTTTTACATATACATGTGTACAATTTGTAATAAGTACATGTGTATGTACATGTATACATTTATTTGTATGTGTACATTAATCTAACAAAAATGTATGATTATATGTTAAAACACCATTTGCAGTTCTCACACATGATGCGTGACGAAAATGTTAATATCACGTTCAGGACCTCTGGTTCAAACAATGCAGATGGGTCTGACCATCAAGATATGTTGGCAAATGTTAGTGTTTTTTAAGTGACTTTAAAATAAATAATTGTGCACACATGTATATGTATGTATATATATAATTTGATAAAATGTTTTAACAGATATCGATTCCATCTTATGTTTTTGGGATGGCGGTACCTTCTTCTTCCTTGGGAGATGTACCTTCTACTTCCTTGGGAGATGAGCCACAAGTATGGACAATTTTTCACAAGTTTAAAATTTATGTTTAAAAGTTATATATATATATATATATATATATTCTACCTCAAAAGTTCCATTAAAAATTGAGAGATATATATATATAGAGAGATCTATATTTTGAGTTATTTAAATTTTTTTGAATTTAGGTTCCTATATAAGATTTATTTAAGCTGCAGACTCTAGCGACGGAGATAGGAACATCCACAACATTTGAACAAGTTGTCTTTAGTTCCTTTTTTTAATATTATTGAAAATAAGTTTATATATGTACACATGCATTTTCATTTGAAAGTTTTTAATATATATATATATATATATATATATATATATATATATATATATATTGTAAAGTTTACCGCTGCAGATGTTCCTATGGGAGAACTTGTTCATCAAATGGAGAGGGAACCTCATGAGGTATTGCATGATTTTTTTGTTATATTTTGTTTTTTACATGAAGTTCTAGATATATATATTCTCATTCATTTTTAAAACATCAAATTTTAATTTTCAAGTACATGTGCATTGTGTATGTAGGTTTCCCATGATGTTTCACATGATAGGGCGCGGACTGAGACCCTGATAGGAAGGACGCTAGATCCGTCTTTATTTGATGGACATGATTTGTAGATCTTTGATTTCAAGATTTAGATGGTCTTAAAATTTGTTAAACTTGATACAATTTGATACTTGTGAGATCTACAATTTTTGGACATATTTTATTACATTGTTAATATAATTTGTTTTATTTAATTTTTGGATGGTTTTAGTACTTTTAGCATGTGAATGTGAAGTAATGTTGTCATCTATAAATTAATTTTGTCCTCTGAACTACATTTGGCATGTTATGTAATAACATGTGTTATAATTTGTTTTGTTTTTAAAATTTAAGTTTTGGATGCTTGGAGTACATTTGGCATGTGAAGTAATGTTGTGATCTATATTTTTTTGTTAAATTAAAAGCTAAAATTTTTGGATGGTTTCAATCTACATTTGGCATGTGATATTTAATGTTAAATGTTTTTATTGGATAGTTGAATTATAATTGGCATGGCATGTGAAGTTTTTAAAACTCAAGTTTTGGATGGTTTCAATTTACATTTTGCATGTGATATTTAATGAACTTTAAATGTTTAATGTTTTAATTTTGCACGATATATAATCAAAAGGTTTTTAAAACTTAAAGTTTTGGATGGTTTCAATCTACATTTGGCACATGTGGTATATAATGTTAAATGTTTCTATTGGATCTAGTTGAACTATAATTGGCATGGCATGTGAAGTAACGATATATATAATCAAAAGGTTTTTTAAACTCAAGTTTTGAATGGTTTCAATCTACATTTTGCATGTGATGTTTAATGTTTTAATGTTGCACAATATATTATCAAAAAAATTTAAAATTTTAAAGTTTTGGATGGTTTCAATCTACATTTGGCACATGTGGTATATAATGTTAAATGTTTCTATTGGATAGTTGTTCACTATAATTGGCATGGCATGTCAAGTAATGTTGCACGAATCCATTTTGGATGGTTGAAGTACATTTGGAATTTTAAGATTTCTTTTGATCTCTCCATGTAGTCTTGTTTGAATGAAAAATTTCCAATAGGAAGAACATAGCTTTTCAATGCAACTAACCATGTATCAATTGAGCTCTAATTGAAAAAAGAGTTTAAAGAAGTAGATATATATGTACAAATTATCCCTTTAATTTTGATTGGAAATATAATTCTAGTACATATATATGTTTGTTGAATTTGGGTCAATGTCATTAATGCACTCAAATAGGTAGCCTTGTCGATTTATTTACATTGTGGAAACTTTTTACCAGAAAATCCAACTAGTTTTTCATCAATGCATATAGAAAAAATACTTGGAACAATTAATTGTGCATTCTAGAACATATCTATCCAATACAAGTAACATTTTTCATCAATGCACATTGAACATATTCGACCATTGGACAAACAAATTTTGTACTAGATTTTCAATCAGGATTAGAGATGTGGGTCAAATCCCACCAAAAGTGGGAGAAGTGCTTCGAGTCTCTTGTCTGAAAGGAATTTTCGTACAAAACTATACTGCAGATGATTTATTTACATTGTGTCCATACTTTTTACCAGAAAATCCAACTAGTTTTTCATCAATGCACATAGAAAAACTAGTTCCAGTTAATTGCATTCTAGAACATATATATTGAGTATGTAAATAATTTTTCATCAATGCACATAGTAAAACTAGAACAATTAATTTCATTCTAGAACATATATATATATATATATATATATATATATATATATATCATTTTTCATCAATGCACATGTATAGAAAAGCTACTTTCAGTTGATACTAGAGCATGTGCTTGTACCAAAAAAATTTGTACATGTGCAAACACTTGCACAAATAACATAAGCAGCTCAATTTTTAGTTGAGTACTGAAAGTTCTAAAACATATTTAATCCAAAGAGAATAAATTTTTGGACAATTCACTCAAAAAAATTCTAATGGAATTCCATCTTCAATAATCTGTTCATGATCAGATTTTGACATTTTCCATCTCTTAATTTTTGATTTTTTCTTTGATTGAACTTCTATCAACTTTATGTGTGTTGCACACACCAAGTGACTATATTGACAACTTATGGAATCAGGTTCATAGTCTTCAAAGTAAAAAAAGTCTCCACTTTGATGAGTTTTTCTGAAAAAATAACCTTTCAGTATAATAGACCCTTTGTCATATTGAAATCCGTGATCATTATAGTTTTGTAATAATTTCATTTTTCGTTCAGTGCAACGCATCAAATAATACTTCACATTTTCATCATTGTCAATAGGTGCAATTACAGCAAAAACATCTCCTGCACAATAAAATAAACTTAACAAAATTATACATATTTGAATTTATTTCTAGATCTTTAAATCATTAGAAAGTAATTCAAATGTTACCTTCTCTAACAAGATCAGAAACTCTATCACCATCAGATGATATTGTAGTTTCTTCTGATTGCATTTCTTCAAACATTGCAACAGACATTTTTCCCTTTGTATTTAGCTCTGTATGTTTCCAATCATTCACATACGTTTTGTTTTCACAAACATCATTGGATTTTGTGTTGTCTATGCAAACATCACAAAAACAAGAATATTTTCTTTTATCCAATGCAAACACATTTCTGGACGACTTTGTTTGAATTGAATGCAATTTTCGAGTCCCTTTTATTGTTTCAATGTCACTTCCAATTGATCTATCTACGTCTTCGATTCCAATATGCCAGAAAAACCTTTATATGGAAAATTAGAAGAAGAATTTGTAAATATGATATCAAAATACAATCAAAGATAATCATTGCATGATAAATGTACAATGTTTAAAATTAGATTTCCAATAAAAATTAAATTGAATGTACCTTCGCACTTCCCTTGATGGGTTAGTCTCATGGCTTAGAGTAGCGATGCACCATTGAACAACTTCTTTAGCGTTCACAAGTCGGCTTGCAGAGGGGTTCATTTGATATCTTCGAAGTGCTCGTTTTATGCATGCTCCTGCACCGTCATGTTCTCCTTTTCCATGGCCAGTCTCAAAGAAATTCCAACAATGTTTAATGCAGGTTTTCTTATGAAGACAACACAACCAAAAGAATGATCGTGTAGATTTGAATTGACCTGCACATCCGTCTGACCATATCCAATGTTCATTGAATGTTATTCCACGATTTTTCAATGAATCATATTTTTTTCCAAAACAATGTTGTACAAAACATGTATCATGTGTGCGATCGTCACTGATATAAAAGTGATATTATTTAATGATATGTCGATTTTCACTCGTGCTTTCTATATGATTGACATTTTTTTCAGCATGTCTATATAGAATATGGACGAGCATGGAGACTTGGTCAGAATGATAGTATTCACTCTGAATTTCTTTTTGTGGAACAAATGTGTAGTTTTCTGCAAAATCAATCACTGACAAAATGGTCCCTGGTGGAAAAACTTCACGAGATTTTTTGAATTTCAAGTCTTGCCATCGAGCTCTATGGGAATGCATGGTGTATTTGTAAATTTCTGCTTCAAACTTTCTCAAAAAGTCTATTAGAAAAATTTCGTCTTCTCGTAATTCGATTCTTTTAACACTATCTGCACTTTGAATCGATGTACTGGTATATTCGTATCTCTTCCACTTCACTTTCATGTTGGACAATGATTGATCATTTATATCAATACGATATTTGTTTTGAAATTTAGTCAAATTTCCACAATCATCGCATTTTTACCACCAACACATTTCTTTTTGTAAAATAGTTCATCGCTTTCTCTTTCACATAGAATTTGAGATATGAATTCACGGATAGTGGAAGGAGGAGGTGAATCCTTCCATAATGTTCTACCAAAATCAAGGAATGTGTTATAATATAACTCAAATTCCACATGATAACGGCAACAACAAGTGTCGCGTACGGTGATAGGTTTTACATACCATGGTTTTTGTTGAACAAAATCACTGAGTGAAACATGAATTTGACGATTCTCTTTTTTGAACTTGTTGAATAACTCTATCTGAGTGGTTTCCAAGAAATATTTTTCATGTTCTTCGTACTGATTTCGTGCTATTCTTCTTCGCATCACATGCCTTGCAGTTGGCGAAACACGCGAATTGTTCTTCCAATATTCATATATTATTTTTTAACATTTTCTCCAAGTCTATCTTTGTATGGTTGCCTACAAATAGCTCTCCAACAAGCGAGTTCATCATTTACATCTATTTGCAGCCGAAATTTTCGATGTTTGTGCAAAGTTTTTCGCGAGGTTCCCAGTGCTCGTGCCATAGATGTTACCAAATGATTCTCTTGAGTACTTGATGAAACCATTGCCATCTGTATTCCTCTATGTACAATTGAAACATCTTTCTCTCTAGATCTCTTAATTGACTTTATAGCACTACTCATATTTTTTATCACATCTTCCTTCATTTTTTTATCTTTGGTTGATTTTTGAATACCCAATAGTGTCGTAGCTTCTTTTAATTTCCTTAATGATAGGAGACCTTTCAACATTTGAGCCTGAACTGTCACGCGCTCATTTAAGAAATACTTTTCAAAAATGCAGTTAACACAATATCGTATAGCATGGTCAGGTTTTTTATATACATATGTGTGAGTGTCAACATTTTCTAACATCTCATTGTCGATAATGATTTCATCTGTACAGATTCGAAAAAATAGTACATATTCAATAAATAACTAAATTAATAAATATATCTATAATTTCAATGATATGTGCATGTGTTTAATATATATATATATATACATACCTTGTGATCCAATTTCTTTTTCTTTCAATATTTTCACCATCTTCAATCATTGGTTCAACATCTCTTTCACTTTCTCTTTCAAAATTTTGTATCTCATCATCAATGTTTTGAGGAATATCTCTGTCTGTTTACATTAAACAAAATATTTTTCAAATTAGTTCATCAAATAAAAATTAAGCTTCACATTTTACATTGGGAAAATTTTAAATATATCAATAGATCATAATATTTACATTTACATACCTGCTTCAATTTCTGCTTGAGGTTGATTTTCTTCTTCAATATTTTGAGGAATATCTCTGTCTGTTTACATTAAACAAAATATTTTTCAAACTAGTTCATCAAATAAAAATACATTTTACATTAGGAAAATTTTAAATATATCAATAGATCATAATATTTACATTTACATACCTGCTTCAATTTCTGCTTGAGGTTGATTTTCCTCTTCAATATTTGAGAGGGCTTCTAACTTTCTTTTGCGAGATTGTCTCGTCTCTTCTCTACGTTCCTCAAGGTCTCTTTTTCGATCATATTTGCTCGCACAAGTTCTTCGATTTCCCATGATAATAGGGTATGAAGTTCAAAAAATTTCTTTCAAAAAATTAGACAATAACTCGATTACAAAAAACATTACAAAATATTTAATTTAAAAAAATTCATTTTAAATTTTTTGTAAAAAATACATACTCCAATCCAAAACACTTACTTTAAAAAATTCGAGAGAAAAATGTCTTATAAAAATGAAACGAAGCTCCAAAGATTTACTTCAACTCAAAACACGTACATACCTCCAAGAAATGTCTTCCAAAAAAATTCTTTAAACCCAAAAAAATTCTCTGCAAAATTAGTTTACTTCCAAGAAATTCTCTTAAATCCAAACTTTGAAGAAAATTTTTTAAACCTAAACCAAGATCTTTGTAAAATCAGATGAAATGTGCGAAATGTGCGAAAATTGTGAATGATAAAGTGTGTATATGTGTGTGTGTGTGTGTGTTGAGATTCAACAAGAAAATTTAGCACCCACGCCTAGTGCATTAAGCACCCAGACTAGGGTGGGGCCCACAATGTTATTTTTGGGTGCATGTCTATTTTGGTTATCCCTTAATTAAGATGGACATCAAACTGTAATCTATTCTCAATGTGGACTTGAATCAGTTAACAGAAAGTAATAAATTTAGTTAGTTAATGGATTTCGAGTTACAGGTAATTGGTGAGGCATGCAGAGTAAGTCTATTTGTAACATAGTTTGAAGTGCAGTGGTGCATGAGTTAGTGCAAGTTGTAAATAGTTTAACTCAGTTAAGTGAGTTAAACTCAATTGTGCTAGTTGTAACTGGAGATACACTAGTGAGAGATCAAGTGAATTAAATAGTAATTAATTCACAATCAGTGATCTCACATGAAACTGAGGATTTACTATTATTAGCTGCATTCATTTCAGATCCAGTGGAGACCTAGTTGAGTTCTAGGTGAAATGGAAGTTGACTATCACTTGTAGGAATATTGGGTTTAACACATGCAACCAAACACCCATTGGAGTTCCCATGATACTTGCGCAGGCAAGGCGGGCAAGAATTCCTATCTTTTAGGTATCTTTAACATCAGGGATTTTGCAAGGCAGGCAGGTTGTCTAGAGGCTGAGAATTGGCTATGTGTTGGTCAATTTTGCATATGATAGTGTGAGACAATTAGCTGAGTACTAGAGGGCTCTTGTGAGAAGAGTTTTGTATGTAATTGCTTCATGATCCATGCTTAATATACAATATAAGATAGTGGGGTTTTTAGCTGTAAGCTCCCCTGGAAATTTTCTATGTCGTGTGTGATTGATCTTTCTTCATTTTCATGTGATTAGCGATTGTGTTTTTAATTTCGTAAAATATTTGTAGAACTGATTCAGTATTTAAATTTAGTACATTTTTAGATCAGGTGAATCCAAGATATACATGCATGTTGTATAATTTTTGCATGGTATCAGAGCACATGAAATTGCAGAAGTGAAGCAGGGGTTGAGTTTGTGACTGGATAGAATTTGAATTTGCAGAAAGACTTTCTTGGTGCTACAGCTAATTCAAAATTGAAATGGATTTCAATGGATTGAGGTTAGATTATGCACTCGAGGGCAGCTCGAACTACATTTCTTGGAAGGAAAGGATGGAGGGAGTACTTAAAGATAATGGCTTGAAGGAATTCATTTACAAAGATGTTCCTAAACCTGATGCTGCGGATGCTGCAAATATTGATGCATCGCGAAATAAAGTGGCAAAGGCGAGGAGGATCCTGTTGGAGGGAGTACGAGACCACATTGTCTCAAACATCCCTGGGAAAGCCACACCATATGTAATGTGGAAGGCTTTGATGGATCTATTCCAAAGCAGCAACGACCATAGGAAATTGGCGCTCAAATATAAACTCAGGACGATCAAGATGGAAAAGGGCGACACCATCCCAAAATATCTAACAAATTTTGTTGAATGTTGGGATGAACTGGGGAACGTTGGAATAATAGTTGTTGATGATGATTTGGTGATTTTGGTTCTCCTAGGACTTCCCAAGAGTTGGCACAGTTATCAAGACTATATCAATGGAAGGGAAAATTTCCCATATTGGGAACGACTGTGGTCGGATTTGGTGTAGGAGGAGTTCAAAAGGAATACCATAGATGGATCTTCATCTAAGAATGAGAATGAAGAGGATTGTGCTTTGGTTTCCAAGGTGAGGAAGGGGAAGGGTAATAAATTCCATTCTAAATCTGAGTCCAAGAATCGCAAGAAGCAGGACATGTTCATGGTGAAGTGTTTTGACAGTCACGAGAATGGGCATTTTGCTACTAACTGTCCACAAAAGAAGAAGAACAATAAGGCTGGAGGATCCACATCTGGTGAGGCCCTTGCCTCGCAATTTTAGCTTTACTTCTCATTTATTGCATGCATGGTGTCCAGTGCATTGGGATCTGTGTGGTATTTGGATAGTGGCGCTTCCTTTCACATGGTAGGAGATAAGGAACTTTTCAGTGACTTGGATGAGAAATATCTCCATATGCATATTTAAATGAGCGACGACGAACAATACAATGCTACCAGGATTGGTACCATTACCTTTCATAAGGTGTTAGGTAAACCCTTTCAATTAAAAGATGTGATGCATATACAAGGTCTGAAGAAAAATTTGGTCTCAGTCGCAATGTTATAAGATAGAGGCTATGATGTTGTTTTTAGTGATGGAAAATATTTCCTGCGACATAAAACAAAGGGACAAGCCAAGAGGATAGGGATTCGAGTTAAGAATATCTACAAGCTAGAGGTAGATGGCTGCGCAGCAATGATGGGCAAGGCAGATCAAGTGGTGATCCGGGATGAGGGAGAATTATGGCACAGGTGATTGGGCCATCTTCACCATGGAGCCTTGAAATTCATGCACAAGATTTCTGTTGGTCTTCCCAGGGGTACACTTACGCAGTCAGACACATGCAAGGCAAGTGTTTAAAGAATACCATTTTTTTTGGAGGTTGTATTTATGCAAAGAGAATACTTCATGTGTGAGCCAAGTACAACCTAATTAGACTACATAAATAACAAAATCCATTAACTTTAAAGTCATCCCAACACTAAACTAATCAATTGCTTACATAAGCAAGCCACTGAACTCTAACTAGACTTACATTTTTATAGGCACCATGTTGATATTTCTTTCATTTTCTTTTGTAATTAATTAAGTTGATCTTGAATAACGTAATTTTGCATATTATGTAGCTCTATCTTAAATTGGCCCATTACAATGTTACCCTTTAATACAACATTCAAGTCCACTTATATTAATATTATTATAAGCATTCTATATAAAAATGCTTATTTAAAAAAATCTATAAAAATGCCATTGCACTAATTAATATATATATATATATATATATATATATATATATATATATATATATATATATATATATATATATATATATATATATATATATATATATATATATATATATATATATATATATATATATATATATTCAAACATATAGATGAAAATTTCAAGATGAGTGAGATTGAGCCCAATTTCAAACTTTTATCTCTCATAATAAGACCAACAAAATTATTAATTATTTTTAATATCAAATATAAAAATTATAAAGTGCTATAAGTCATTTGAATAACAATTATATTGAAAATGCATTACTTCAATCTTGTATAACCTACCAAATATAAAAAATAAATGAGAAAAATCTAATGATAGTAAGATTATTTTTTAAGTCTACTTATAGATGTTATTAAGATGTATTTATTTTCTTATATTTATGTAGAACAGTTCTACTATAAAATTTTAAATAAATGTTGTGAAAACTCTTTAAAACATTGTTTCTATGGAAATGTTCAACAAATATTTCATATATGTTTTATTTAAATTCATTTATTTATTTTTTAACAAAGCTGTTAGATTTCTATTATAAATTCTGGATTGCATGGCCAAGACCATTTACATATGAAATTATAAAACTTGCCTCTATTATCTATGTTGCTTCAACATTCCAATAAATCCATAACAATCTTCTTGCCTCTACGGGCTCTCTCAACTATAACTCTGCATTGGTGTATTCCATATATTCTAAAAAATTGACCCAAAAAAAAACATACTTGCAATACATAGACAATAGAAGAATTAAACAGCCTTGGAGGGCTCGACTTCATCAATTCCATTTCGTATGACCTATTTTCCTTTGCTCACTCTTGCACCTGTTGCACCACAACTAGAGTTCTCTTGTCGCTCCTCAATATAGGGGTATCTCACATTGAACATGAATTCCTGAACGTTTATGAAGACGTCAAAGCTTGATACCTCAACATTATTAGACAATAACTCTTCCTCCAGCTTTGTGAATTTTATTTTCACCATTTCCTCAAGGCCTTTAAATTTTGATTCAACAAATCCAGCCCTCACTTCTCTTCCACTCTCCATAAGGTCTAGTCTTTTAGAAAAAAGATTGATCTATCCCATTAACAATTAGAACAAGAGCTCCATAGTTTTCTTCCAGCTCACCATTTAAGGGTCCAAGGGCTGTCCTCCTCTTGATGCAATCGCTAGACATTCCAGATGTGAAAAAATGTGAAGTGAACACTAGGCTAAATGGAAGGAAGGTGACCAAAGACCTAGAGAAGCCTTCTTAAATAGGAATTACCAATCCTTTCTCCCGAAAATATGCCCCTCTGTCTTCATTAAGACATGATATTCATTGAACTCCAAATTCTTTGTAGAATTGTCCTTCACAAGAAGCTGGACAAACATGCTTCTAAAAGAATTTATGAATAACTATGGGAGGAATTGTGATTTGTGTTGCACCATTAATGTGCCCATGAGGGATCTCAAAGCTCCTAGATCAAATCCGTCTAACTTTTCATTGTCTCGATCCTAGAATTTTTGAAGAATAGCGCTATGTATGAGGAATTACCACATATAGATCTAATTTTATTAAGACCTCCAAGTGGTCTCTCCTTGATTATCATGACAATGCCTATGTGCATACCGGGATTAAACTCCCTTAACCAAAGTTTCAAATGGTTTCCAGTTTTGTTGGATCTTTGATCCAGGATCGTTTGCATTGGGTCATGGAACTAGGGTGAATCCCTTGTCATTTCCATTAATTTTGATGATTCTTCTTTCAAGCTCCACCTTGAGGTTAGTTAATCTATCTACCTCGAAACATGAAAGAGAGAGATTTATTCAAATTTTTTCAACTAGAGTGAAACTATTCTTACAATAGGAGGAAATGACGATTAATTAGTTGATAGATACTTAGTGATCGTTCTACTTGTTATCACTCTCCCCAACTTCCTAAGGCTAATAGTATTATTGGAGAAAGGTAACCACATACCAAACTTTAGGACAGGTAGCTATCCCTACCTAGAAAAGAGAGGGATCTCTCTATTTCACTTTACAGTCAAAGGGATGACTGGTTATAATGTCTTAGGCTAGCTATGATGCTCAATAGATTAAGTTTTTTGTCTGTTTGGAGTTTTGTTGGATAGGAAATTCAATGAATGGACTGTAAATGAGATTTTTAGGTTTGAACTTCAAGGTTAAGTTGCAGAGGGTGTGTGAGGCAAGATAGGTAGTTTGGAAACATATCAATCAGTGATTGATTATATGATGAAGATGGAGTAGAGATTGAATGAGGTGAATTCATTCAATTTAAGAAGAAAATAAACATAATATGGTGAATCGTGTATAAAATAGAGCATGCATAACATGAATTCTTCTCTCAAACGAATAAGATATACATATATGAAGAAGTAGACATGGAATTAAGCATAAGATAATTAGAAAACATGAGAAACACAAATTTTGCAAACCATACCACAAGTATCTCATAACTTGCAAATTTGTATCTGATTTCATTCCACAAACTAGTTACAAGAGCTCCACTGTAAAATATGAGACTATCCAACCCCAACCAAGACAAAAGAGAGTCTACTTATAGAAAATATATACCATGACACCTCATCAGGTCTAAATCCCATCCAAAATGGATCAGAAATTTAAAATATGAGTCATTTCCTAGTTTCTAGGGAGGTTAAAACCATTCCCTGAATTTTAGTTACAAACTAGGAGTGTTTGTCCCTTACATTAATTACAAATTCCATCATAATAGGAAGCAAAAACCAACCTAATAACTCTAATGAAACTCACATCCTCGAATTTGTGACCATATCTGAGCTTGACAAGTGTCCTGAGGAAATCCAATGGTGATATGTGACAATTCTAACTGAAGATTTTAAAAACAAATTGCAGAAGCGTAATATACCTTTGGAGGCACTTTTGAGGCATTTTCAGAAGTAAAAATTAACTTTTAAAAAAACATTCAACTAGCCCTGTGTGTCTAGTTTCTATAACATCTTGAATTTTTCAAAATGGACCACGGGACGGCCTTCAAAAATTATTCTCCCAGATTCATTCAAAAGCGTAACAGAGGGTCCAAAAAGGAGGCAAAAACAAGAAAAATAAGTGTTTTTTGAGCTTTTTCTCCCAAATTTCAGCTTTGCATGCATGGAGTGTTACTAACCTATGATGTACTAATCAAAATACATCCATCCATGTAAATAAATTAACACTTGGCTACCTCAAAAACAAAAATTCATAACTGTCTGTTACCCTTCTGCAATGAGAAATTTCCAGAATTCTGCCAAAAATCATGTAAAATATCAAAATTTCTCCAAAAAATTCAAAATTGGTTCTTTGACACATGAAAGAGATATACTACATAGCTAATGAAGCTTCATCCAATAAATCCAATTTTTCTTTCTCTTTGAGTTGCATTTGCGCCTCTTTAAGCCTCTTTTTGACTTGTTTCAACCTTATTTGAGAAATGGTATCCCTGGTACAATAATGACTTGTCATGTTCCTTTGCAACTTGTTATCATTTTTAGATTTCTTCAATAACTTCTCTAGATGCTCATTAACTCTTGATAGCCAAATCTCTTTATCCTCATTGATCTCCATGGCAATGAGCTCATCAAATGTCAATTCTTCATATTGAAAAATTTGTTGTTTCTCTCGCTCCAATGCCTCTTTTTCTTGGTCTTTTGGATGTGCTTTAGCCTCCATCTGCTGCACATGGTCAAAAACAAAAAACTTCTTGCCTTTACCACTTATTTTCTCCATGTCTTATTTGTATTTACTTTGGAGGAGTTAATTCACTTTCAATTGAAGATTTTCTTGCTCAAGGAAAGTAATTTAGGATTGGGCAATGGAGAAGGCCTCTTTCAACTTTGTAATCTCTTTATCCTTCTCTTTGACAATGTCTTCAACTGATATAACCTCCTCATGTTTTAATACCTCAGGATTCATTGGAGCTGACTCATCATGCTGATGCAAAAGAGGTTTCTCCTCCATCTGACATCACTCATCATGGGTGCCAAGTGTAAGAAATCTCCTGGTATACTTAGGCACAAAAACTTGTCTCCTCCCTCTCTAATATGTGTGAGCAGATACCACAACCCTAGGGACATCTGAAAGCTGAAAATATTTTCTAGAAGCGCCAATATCCATTGGCTGTGGTGATGATGTAATATGTAAGACAAAAATCGTTGTTGACAACCTCTCCAAGAAGTCTTCCCATGTCATGTTTATGGAGGACAAGTGATGCAACACAATGAGCTTGATAAGGTGATGATGAAAGAGACCAGTGTTATGATCTTCTCTTCTGCTTTGAACCTTCTCATCCATCTTAATCAACCTCCTGTATAAATAATAAGGCAAATAAAGTGTTTTGAATTTGGTAAAATGCATCAAAATCCTGATGTGATACTTGTATAGCCTCGATAATCTTCCTTCACATGTTAGTTCCCTATATTACTAGTATAGTCCCTTATTGTTGTTAGCGTAAGCCCCTTATTGTTATTATTGTACCCCTGTAACCCCCATATTTTCATTATTGTGCCCTTAAATTATTATTGTTAGGTCGGCTAGGATTACATAGTGGCCCCATGGACTCCTATATATAGAAAGGAGGTTTTGTAATTTGTATCATCCAAGAATTTTTCATTCATGTAATGTATTGGAGATTGGCCCCTCGAAGTGGCTTATTTCTAAGGTGTTGATATCTCTTTTCTTCTATTTTTGGAGCTGGTTTCACAACATTTGGTATCAGAGCTTTGGATTCTAGGGTTTCGCTACTCCAGACAGGTCATCGTGGCATGTTCGCTATAATTTTTTTTCTACGAAGTTTGAGAAGCTGAAATTTTTAGAGTTCAAAGCCAAAATCCTAAGGAATATCGTCAAAAAAATTTAGCACTTGGTTCGCAATATTTTTGGAGATATGATCTGTGGAAGTTAGGGATTTTTGTAGGCTCCTGAATTTCACTTAAAACAGTCATCTCGGAATTTTCACTATAACTTTTGTTCTACGAAGTTTCAGAAGCTGAAATTTTTAGAGATCGAAGCCCAAGTCCTAAGGAACATCTTCGCAAAATTTCAGAGCTTGAATCGTAATATTTTCAGAGATATGATCTGTGGAAGTTAGGTCTTTTTTAGGCTCCTGAATTTCATCTCAAAGAGGTGATCGTGGGAAAATATTCATAACTCTCTCTCTGAGCATCGAATTGGAATTATGTAAAAAGTGACTGGAAGTACATGGAATTTAGTTTCCTGTCAATAAATTTAAGAGCAAAAGGAGCAAACAGTGACACATGGCAAGTTGTACAAGTTCTCTCTACTAGACCAGTCCATAATTAGGTCATTGTGGGAGATTGGACATAAATTAGCCTTGAAGAATCCAAATCAAGTCAGACATGTGGCATTCGAAAGAGAATGTAGAGGACTAACTCATTACCAAATTTCAGATACTGAAAATCTTAAATCACAATGATAATTCAATTTCAATATCGAGCTCCTCAAAATCAAGAAAAATGTGTGTATTTGGTTTTTAAAATTGCATAACGTTTGTTTGAAAAATCAGTTTGAAGTGATTCCAAGGGCCTATTGAGAATATATTTTAGCATTGGGTTCTAAAAATTCCTCCTAAAAATAATTCAACACCCATTAAGGCCTCAGAATACTCTACTATGACTCATGAAGATGAAGAATTGCAACATGATCTATCAAAATTACAAGAGCAAGTGCACCAAATTTCGCTCTCGCAAAGAGTAGCAAAAAATGAAATGGAAGTTTTGAAGAAAGGCGTGGAAGCTAAGATGGAGGACATGGAAGAAAAAATGAAATACAACATGGAAAACATGAAGAATGATCTAAAAGCAAACATCAAAGTTTTGACAAAGTTGATACAAGAAATGATTCCTAATGGTGAAAAGATAGTAGAGGAAACTCATGATGAGAACAAAATAAATGTTAATCGTGATTTCATAAAATCTAATGTTGGATTGAAGAACCATCATATTCCAAATATGGATATAAGTAAGTTTGATGGAAAGGATCCTGTAACATGGATACTACAGATGGATAAGTATTTTGATCTCAATAATGTGCAAAACACACAAAAGGTATGCATTGCAACTTTACATTTAGAACAAAATACATTTGTATGGTATCTATGGCTTTTCTCCAGGAAAAAAATTGTCACTTGGTCAATTTTTATGGAGGAAATGATAGCACATTATGAGGATACAAAGAGCAACACTTGTTTTATCCAAATGATAAATCTCAAACAAAAGTGTTCAGTGGGGGAGCACATTGAGGACTTCCAAAAATTGAATATAAGGGTAACTGATATTCCAGAGGAACACAGGATTGATATCTTCATAGGTACTTTAAAGGATAACATCCAGCATGAATTTCATGTTTTGGAACCTGATTCATTAGAGAAGGCATTCAGGTTGGCAAGAAAAATTAAATGTAAAATTATGGCGACAAGGAAGCCTACCACTCACTTCTATAAAGATGGAAGTGTTGCTATTCCTAGATTTCCACAACCTACAAGGTTGACACCACAAAAATCGGAAGAAAAAAGAGCAAAAGGACTTTGCTACAATTGTGATATCAAATACACTAAAGGTCATAAGTGTGCTGAGAAGAAATTATTTTACATAGATTGTGAAGAGGAAGAAGAAAATGAACAAGAATCTTCAAAAGAAGAGGATATACACCAGGAACCAACCCTAGAAGAGGAAGAATGAGTCTGAACATATCTTGTAATGCATTGGCAGGAATTAGCACTCCTCAAACTCTCAAGATAGAAGGACATATCACGAAGAAAAAGGTAATAGTGTTGATTGATTCAGGTAGTACCCATAATTTTATTCATTGTAAGGTAGCCAAGGAATTGAATTGTTTCCTATATCCAACACCAGGATGTCAAGTAATGGTTGCAAATGGAGGAATTATAAATTGCTCTGGAAAATGTCATAATATCAAGCTAACCATGGGGGAATATGTATTGAATAGTCCAATGCTTTCCATTCCTATGGGAGGTGCTGATGTTGTACTAGGAGTACAATGGTTACAATCTTTGGGGATGGTAGATTTTAATTTTCAAGAAATTTTTCTTGAAATTTTTTTCAAAAGAAAAGGAAGTCGAATTACGGGGTATTGCAGGGAAGCCGGGAAATATAATAAGCTCTAATGTCATTAAAAAGCTTCTAAAGAAAGAAAAATAAGGCGTAATTTCACAATTATGCTCACTAGAAGTTCCAACATCAAAATCATCTATTTCTGCAAATCTCCAAAAAGTCTTAGACAATCATTCCAAAGTGTTTGAAACTCCCAAAGGACTCCCACCTATTTGTGATCATGATCATTCTATTCATTTTATTCCAAGAAGTGTTCCTCCAAACATCAGGCCTTATAGATATCCTTATGTCCAAAAGAACGAAATTGAACGTATGATTGCAGAAATGTTAGAGGCGGGTATAACTCAACCTAGTTAAATTTCTTTCTCTTCTCCTGTAGTATTGGTACACAAGAAGGATGGATCATGGCGCATGTGTCCGGATTATAGGGAGCTCAATAAGGTCACCATTAAAGATAAATTTCCCATTCCTGTGATTGATGAATTATTGGATGAATTAAATGGAGCAATTTATTTTACCAAGTTGGATCTTCGTTCAGGATATCATCAAATTAGAATGAAGACTGAAGATATTCCAAAAACAACATTTCGAACTCATGAGGGTCATTATGAATTTTTGGTCATGCCTTTTGGCCTTACCAATGCACCTTTTACATTTCAAGGGTTGATGAATTCCATTTTCAAACCCTTCCTTAGAAAATTTGTGCTAGTATTTTTTGATGATATACTAATCTACAGCAGGTCTTGGAAGGATCATGTTGAACATGTTGACAGGGTGCTCAAACTATTGCAGGAGAAACAACTATATGCAAAAACATCCAAATGTTTCTTTGGAGTACAAGAGGTGGAATATCTGGGTCATATTGTATCTCACGAGGGTGTTAAAGTAGACCCTAACAAAATTAAAGCCATTAAGGAATGGAAAGTCCCCGCAACCATAAAGCAGTTGCGAGGATTTCTCGGGTTAACAGGGTATTATCGCAAGTTTGTTAAAAATTATGGGAGAATAGCGACACCTCTAACAACATTATTGAAGAAAGATGCATTTTCATGGACTCCTGAAGCAACTAAGGCCTTTGAACATCTTAAAGAGGCAATGTGCCTAGCACCGGTCTTAGCTACGCCAGACTTCACCAAAACCTTTATTGTGGAATGTGATGCCTCAGGAAATGGAATTGGTGCAGTTTTAATGCAGGAAGGAAGACCCATTGCTTTTGAAAGTCGTCCAATCAAAGGAAAGTATTTACAGAAACCTATTTATGAGAATGAAATGTTAGCAATACTACATGCACTAAAGAAATGGCGAACTTACCTAATGGGAAGACACTTCAAGGTAAAAACTGATCATGATAGTCTTAAACACTTTTTGGAACAAAGACTATCATCTGAAGAGCAACAAAAATGGGTCACAAAGATGTTGGGTTATGACTTTGAAATAATCTACAAAAAAGGAAAGCTTAATGTTGTTGCAGATGCACTCTCAAGAAAGAATGAAGAGGTGGAAGCATTGCGTTGTGCCATTTCTATTATCCAACCAGATTGGATAACCGAAGCAAGAGATGAATGGAAGAAGGACAAAGATGTATGGACACTCATTCAAAAGTTGCAGCAAGATCCTAGTACATCTGATACATTTAGTTGGAAAAATGATTCCTTATGGTACAAAGATCGCTTATATCTTTTTAATAATTCCCAACTAAAACAAAATATTCTTTTGGAATTGCACACTTCTCCTTTAGGAGGACACTCAGGATTTTTAAAAACTTACCACAGGGTGAAGAAAGAATTTTTTTGGGATGGCCTTAAATCTGATATTCAAAAGTTTGTGGCGGAATGTTTGGTTTTCCAGCAGAATAAAGTTGAGACAATTAAGACCCAGGGTCTTCTACAACCTTTATCCATTCCAAGTCAACATTGGGAGGAGATTTCAATGGATTTTATCACAGGTTTACCTAAGTCCGAAGGAAAGAGTGTCATCATGGTGGTAGTTGATAGACTTACCAAGTATGCACACTTTTGTGCATTATCTCATCCATTTAAAGAAAGTATAGTTGCTACTACATTTATGGACACAATTCAAAAGCTACATGGAAACCCAAGGGTTATTGTGAGCGACATAGATCCCATTTTTACTGGAAATTTTTGGACAGTGTTATTTTCTTGTTTGGGTACTCAATTAGCTCATAGCTCATCTTATCATCCTCAATCTGATGGTCAAACTAAGATAGTAAATAAATTTTTGGAATGATATCTTCGTTGTTTTTTATCTGATAAAAAAACACAATGAGTTAAGTGGCTACCTCTCGCTGAATGGTGGTATAACACTTTCTTCCATACTACATCAAAAATGACCACATTTACGGCACTTTATGGATATCATCCACCATCCATTACATCATCTTTAAGAGAAAATTTGAAGGTTCAAGAAGTAGAAGATCATATCAAGCATCAACAAGAAGTTTTTCAACTCTTAAAGGATAACCTGAATTTGGCACAAAATCGAATGAAACAACAGGCAGATCAACATCGCAGCGAGAGAAGCTTTGATGTAGGAGACTGGGTATTTTTACGGCTACAACCATACAAACAAATTTCCCTCAAGCAAGCTAAGAAGTATAATAAATTATCGCCAAAGTACTATGGTCCTTACAAGGTGTTGCAAAAGATTGGTACTATGGCATACAAATTGGAGCTTCCTGCTTCTTCACGAGTGCATCAAGATTTCCATGTTTCATGCTTAAAGAAGGTTATAGGTGAAATCTTCCAGTTCAAACAATATTTCCAGAACTTGATGAGGAAGGAAAAATAATAGTGGAACCTGAAGCAGTCACGGAAATAAGAACTCGACAGCTACGAAATTGATCAATTTCAGAGTATCTCATGAAGTGGAAGAACTTACCCACTGAAGATTCTACATGGGAGGATGAGAATTTTATACAGAAGCACCCAGAGCTACTCAAGCATTGAGTACAACACTTTTTTGAAGGAGAGGGGCATGTTAGGTCCCTATATTACTAGTATATTCCCTTATTGTTGTTAGTGTAACCCCTTTATTGTTATTATTGTACCCCTGTAACCCCCATATTGTTATTATTGTGCCCTTAAATTATTATTGTTAGGTCGCCTAGGATTACAATGTGGCCCCCATGGACTCCTATATATAGAAAGGAGGTTTTGTAATTTGTATCATCCAATAATTGTTCATTCATGTAATGTATTGGAGGTTTCCCCCTCGAAGTGGCTTATTTCTAAGGTGTTGATATCTCTTTTCTTCTATTTTCGGAGTTGGTTTCACAACATCACATGTAAAGTACTTCATTATAAACATCATTAGAGGAGCATACTTTTTTCTAAGATTTCTAAATGGAAAAATAAATTATGAATCATCTCTAACATGAGGCTTTAGGAACTTCTTGTAATTTTCAATGTCAAGGTCCATACCCATGAACGATTGCTCTCCATGAGAAGGGATACATGTAGCTGAAGAAATTAGGTCAGATGATAAGATGATCTTTATACCTACAAGAGTGACCCTTCCCATATTGTAGCTGGTTGCAAATAGGCTGGACAACTGAAGATGATACCCTCCTTCCATAAGCCTTTCACAAAATGTTAAGCACTGATTTCTCTGAAAGCATCTTCTGGCAAATGTCAAAGCATTAATCTCATGCATGGTGAATGGCTCAAGTCTGAGATGGCACCCTCCTTTGAAGATATTCTTGTCACTCTCCATGGTGTTGGTCACTGGAATGATGAAAACCTTAGGATGTCAATGAAAATGAGTGAATGAGAATAGAAATTTGGAAAACAGAGTGTATGAAGGTGTGATTTTGGTGGATGAAATGGAGGGTCTTGAAGCTGAGAAAAATTCTAGAAAAAATTGAGTGGGAAGTGTTGTGTTTCAATTTCAAGTGGAAGGTGGAATGAGATAAAATTGATGAGTGGAAGGTATCAAAATGTCTAAAACACAAGAAATTCCCAATTTTGATTGTGAGAATAGCCTGTGCAACAGTAGGGCAAGTTTGTGAGGTGAAAAAGGGGTGATGGGGTTGAGTAAAATTTTTGAAAAAAATTAAATGAATAGGATGGTCTCTTGTCTCCATAATGAAGGTGGAATGAAGGCACATGGAGGGGTTTAAGTCATTTAAGTCCTCAAAACACAGCCATTTCCCAATTTTGGTTGTGGGGAAAATTAGTGAAGAAGTGTTTTTTTTTTATTTTTAAGGGTCATAGAGCTAGACAAAATTTTTGATAAAATTTCAGAGGGTATGCTAACACCTTAGCTCCACAATGCAAGTGGAATGAGTGAAAATGGATAATTCTAAGTCCTTCAAAATCCTAAAACGCATCCACCTTAATGTTGACAATTTTGACTGTCACTGTGTTAAAATAGTTTAGAATTTTAAGGTTTTAATAGTTTGATTTGATGTCATGGATGATGTTTGGGAATAGGTATATGTAGATGGGTATGGAGGATGTAGGTTTAGGGTTTTTGTGATACTTAAGGGTTCATTTCAATGGTAGATTAGGGTTTAAATTTTTTATTTATTTTGAAATGAATATGATGATAGTGAGGATATGGAGAAGACACAACTGATGTATAAAAACCATGAAAATTTTGACAAATAAAAATAAAGGATGGTTTCTTACCTTGTGAAGTAGCTAAGCAATGAAGGGAGGTTGGAATCCTTTGAAGTTTGTAGGGATTCGAGCTTCCAAAACACCGGAACTAGCCACCTACAGGAGCGTAACAACATTTTCTCCAATATACAGAAGTGTAACAGCAGCGTTCTTCACAGACAGGAGTGTAAAAAAGGTTTATTACACTACCCAGAAGCGTAACAATGTTGCTTCCCTCACACACATAGAAACGTAACACTTGATTTCTTCACTCTCAGAAACGTAACAAAGAGTTTCTCCAACACTCACAGGAGCGTAACACTTGATTTTTACAACTGTTGAGATTCAACAAGATGATGAGCTTAGTGAAAATTAAGCACCTTCACTAAGTGGGGCCAGCAGGCTATTTTTAGGTGTATGTATATTTTTAGAATGGTGAGCATATTCTAAAATTAGCAGGATGCTGATTCTTGATGGTTGAGAAAATTCTATCTTTGGATGAATTTCTATTTTTAGAAGATTGGGCGAAGTTTATTTATAGATCGCTAATATAAAAATAGATGCATGTCGATTATTATTAGCCCTTAATAATAATCAGACAATAAATAGTAACTTATTCTCTTGGAGCACTTTATTTCAGTGAACAGATGTGGAACATCAGTGGGCTGAAAGAATTACGCAATTCCTAGGGTGGTTGGTGATTCATGCATGGAGGACTTCATTATAACTGACAGTGGCAAGTTGTAACAGAGTTGGAAGTGTAGTTATGTGAGTTGTTAATTAGTTTAACTCAGTTAAGTGATTTAAACTCAGTTGTGCTAGTTGTAAATAAAGATACACTAGTGATAGGAGAGTGAATTAATTATTTAATTAATTCACAAGTAGTGTCTTACTTGCAACTGAACAAATACAACAGCTAACTACTTGCATGTCAAATCCAATGGAGACCTAGTGGAAAGATAGGTGAAAGGGTGAGATGGACTATCATTTGTGACTATAGTGATGCATTCAATGCATCTACACTGACATTGGAGATGCCAATGAGGATTGCGCAATGCAAGAAAGGCAAGATTGAATTCATTCAAGGATCTTCTTCAGCAGCGATTGTGCAGTGGAGGCAAGCTGTCAGGAGGCAAGAAATTGGTGCATAGATATGCAAATTTCTGCATGACAATGTGTGATGATTGTTGATTGTACTGAGAGCTCTATGCTATGAGCTTTGTATGAGATTGTTACATGTTCCATTAATATACATAATATATGATAGTTGGGGTTTTTAGCTTTAAGCTTTCCCAGTAAAACATTCTTGTTATGTGCGATTGATTTGCTTCATATGTGTTTTGCAAATGGCGATTCAATTTCCGTAAATAATTTAGTGGAAGGATTATGTATTTAACATAAGCTTAATTTGTTAGATCATGAAATTCCGGTAATATATGCATATTGTATAATTTATACATGGTATCGGAGCAGTGTTGATCACTGGAGATTGCAATATTGAAGCGGTGTTGAGTTTTGTGCTGGTGGACAATTCAAATTTGCTGCAAGGATTTCTTGGTGCGACAATTGAGTAAAAATTGAAATGTATTTCAATGGGTTGCAGTTGGAGTATGCACTTGAGGGCAGCTTTAACTATATAGCTTGGAAGGACAGGATGGAGGCAATGCTTGAAGATAATGTTCTGAAGGAGTTCATCGATAGTGATGTTCCTAAGCCCACTTTGACGGATGCTACATTACTTGACGTCTGGAAAAAGAAAGTATCGAAGACAAGAATAATTCTATTGGAAGGTGTGAAAGACCATATTGTTTCAAGCCTTCACGGGAAAGCCACTCCATTTGCAATGTGGAAAGATTTGAAAAATCTTGTCCAAAGCAGCAGCGACCATAGGAAGTTGGCGCTGAAAGATAAGCTCAGAAAAATCAAAATGGAGAAGGGCGACAGTATTCCAAAATATATCACGAAGTCTGTCCGATGTATGGATGAGCTGGGGAGTGTGGGAATTATAGTTTCGGATGATGACTTGGTGAGCTTGGCTCTCCTTGGGCTTCCGAAGAGTTGGCACAGTTATCAAGACTCTGTCAATGGACGGGAGAAACTGCTGAATTAGGAGCGACTTTGGTCGGATCTAGTGCAAGAGGAGATAAACCAGGGATGGCTCTTCATCAAAGAATGATGATGAAGAGAATTGCGCTTTGGCTTCCAAAACAAGGAAAGGGAAGGGGAATAAATCCCATCCAAAATCCGAGGCTAAAGGAAAGAAGCTAGATTTTTCCAAGGTGAAGTGTTTTCATTGTCACGAACATGGGCATCTCCCCACTAACTGCCCACAGAAAAAGAAGAACAAGAAGGTTGCTAGAGCTACAGTTGGTGAGGCCCTTGCCTCACAATTTGATCTTGAATTCTCTTTTATCACATGCTTGGTTTCAAGCGCATTGGGATCAGTGTGGTATCTTGATAGTGGTGCTTCCTTCCACATGATGGGAGACAAGGAGTTGTTTAGTGACTTGGAGGATAAAGATCTCCAAATGCATATCAAGATGGGAAACGATGGTAGATATAGTGTGACCAAAATTGGAACCATTACCTTTGAGAGGGAGTCAGGTAAACCATTTCTATTGAAAGATGTTATGCATGTTCCAAGTCTGAAGAAGAACTTGGTCTTAGTCACGATGTTGGAGGGCGGAGGTTATGATGTTGTTTTCAGTGAGGGAAAATCTTTCCTGTGACATAAAACAACAGGTCAAAACAAGAGGGTAGGGATTTGAGTCAAGAATCTCTACAAGATGGAGGTAGATGGTTGCACTGCAATGATGGGAAAAGTAGAAGAAGTGGTGAGCCGGGATGAGGGCGAATTATGGCACAGGAGATTGTCCATCTTCACCATGACGCCTTGAAGATTTTGCAACAGATTTATACTGGACTTCCCAAGGGTACACTTGCGCAGTTAGATCAGTGCAAGGGATGTACTATGGGTAAGTTTGTGAAGACCACCTTTCATGAAAAGGAGAACCATGCTTCGGTGATCCTGGAGAGAATTCACACAAACATGTGTTGACCATTCTCAGTTGCTTCAACTGCAAAACATAGGTATTATGTTATTTTTGTTGATGACTATTCTCGTAGATTTTGGATCTTCTTCATGCAGAAGAAGGATCAAACATTCTCAAATTTTTGTGAGTTTAAAGAATTGGTGGAGAAGGAGTCGGGGAATCAAGTGAAGGCTCTGCGGAGCGATAATGGTGGTGAATATATCTCGAACGAATTCAAAGACTTCTGTAGCAAAGAAGGAATTCGAAGAGAACTCATAGCGCCTCATAACCCACAACAGAATTGGGTCGCAGAGAGGAACAACAGAATGATCGTGGGTGTTGCACATGCTATGCTGCATGACCAGGGCCTACCAATGCGCTTGTGGGTGGAAGCATGCAACACTGCGATTTACGTGAAAAACCATTATCCTCATAGAGTACTTGGCATGAGTACACCTTAAGAAGATTTTACGGGTAAGAAGCCAGATATTTCTCATTTAAATATTTTTGGCTCATATGTTTACATTCATGTGACCAAGGACGCCAGGAAGAGGCTGGAGCCGACTGTAGAAGTTGAGATATTTGTGGGGTACACAGAAACACCCCATAATTATCGTGTGTATTTTCCAAACAGTCGGATGGCTGTGGTGTGACGGGATATAAAATTCAATGGGGAGAAGTCCATGAAGTTGTCGCTTGAGAGGGAGCTACTCTTGCATGCAAAGGAGGAACTACTTGTTCCCAAAGATGAGCCTTAAGATGTGGATCAGCCACAGGAGGAGAATCATGGAGTGGAGGAGTCCACTCATGCAGAGCCAAACATCAGAACTGGGAGAAGGCATACCACAGAAGGTGAGAAGTTGAAGCTTGATGCAGCACAGAATGTAGGAGTCCCTACTTCACGGCATAGATAGAGACAATCACTTGACCGATATACTAGATACATGGCTCTCATGAGCAAGTGTATCGTGATAAAGCGATCTTCCTTTGAGGAAGTAGTGCAGGAGCCCACATGGGTAGATGCCATGGTGGAGGAATATGACTCCATTGTCAGAAACAGTGCTTGGGAGATTGTTCCAAGGCCAGTTGGTAAATCACTGGTAGGTTCAAGATGGATCAACAAGGTAAAGCAAGTTGCTGATGGGAGCATTGATAAGTATAAGGCAAGATTTGTTTCATGGGTATTCTCACATATCGAGGGGATTGATTATGAAGAAACCTTTGCACCTATCACATGGTATTCTTCCATAAGGACCATCCTTGCTCTCTCAGCGTAGATGGGTTGGCACATTCATCAGATGGATGTGAAGACTGCATTCCTTAATGGGATCATTGAGGAAGAAGTGTACATTGACCAGCCTGAAGGATTTGAGATATTTAGCAGCGAGTCTCATGTGTGCAGACTCAAAATTGCGTTGTATGGGCTGAAGCAAGCACCCCGTGCTTGGTACACACAGATCAACAACTATTTCACTAGACTTGGCTTCACCAAGAGTGAGGCGGATGCAAACCTATACCAAATTGTGGTGGATGGTAAGATTTTAATCATTGTTTTTTATGTTGATGATTTAATACTAACGGGTGATGATCAGTTGATACACTCATGCAAGGAGGACCTTGCAAAGGAGTTTGAGATGAAGGATTTGGGCCTCCTTCATTATTTCCTTGGATTGGAAATATGGCAGTGAGAAGGTGAACTATTTGTGTCTCAAGGAAAGTATGCTCAAGAGATACTTGGTAAGTTTCACATGCAGGACTGCAAGCCCATGGATACTCCTCTTCCAGGAAATTTGAGGAAATAGGATGCTACATCAGCAGAGGTAGTGGATGCCACTCTTTATCAACAGTTGGTGGGTTTGCTCATTTATTTAGTTAATACAAGACTGAACATATGCTATGTGGTGAACCAGCTTATTCAAGCGATGGTTAAGCCTACCAAGCTCTTTTGGAAGGCAGGCAAGCATGTCTCGAGATATCTCAAGGCCACATCAGAGTATGGCTTATGGTACAAACAAGCGAATGAGGTGAAGTTGCATGGCTTCACGGATGCAGATTGGGCAGGCAACCCAACGGACATAAAGAGCACATTAGATCTACAGCAGTTTCTTGGTACAGTAGGAAACAAAGATCAGTGGCACTCAGTTCAGTGGAAGTTGAATACATGGCAGCAAGTCAAGCTGCATGTGAGGCTATCTGGATGAGGAAGATCCTGGTCAGTTTTTTTGGTTCTCATTTAGATCCTATAGTGATTCATTTTGATAAACATAGTTGCATTAAACTCTCAATTAATCTTGTGTTTCATGATAGATTTAAGAATATAGATATCTGGTATCATCATATCAGAGATTGTGTGTAGCAGAAGATCATGTTGCTTCATTACATTCCTACAGAAGATCAGGATGTAGATATTTTGACGAAGGCGCTCACCAGGATCAAATTCGAATACCGTAGAGATAGGATCGGGGTGAAGGATAATCCCTTTCTTGTTGAGAGGGAGTGTTGAGATTCAACAAGATGATGAGCTAGTAGTTATCTAGTATTCCTCACGGGCCTCCAACTAAAACTGGTGTATGTCTGTATGCTTAGAATGGTGATATATTCTAAAATTAGCAGATGTTGATTCTAGATGGTTGAGAAATTCTATCTTTGGATGAACTCTCATTTTTAGAAGATTGGGCTAAGTCTACTTCTATTTGGCAGATCGCCAACCCAAAATAGATTACACCAGCCTGTCAGATTATTAAATATTAAAGAATCAGACAATAAATAGTACCTGGCTCCTCGATACTTTATTTCAAAGGAATGGGATGTGGTACATCAAGGCTGGGGTGAATGGTACAATCTAGGTAGTTGCTAAGATTCATGCATGAGTGAATTCGTTATAAATCGATGAATGGCAAGTTGTAATGAGCTAATGGATATTATGAGTTGTTATTTAGTTTAATCCCGGGCCATGAGTTAAACTCGGCCAGCTAGTTTATCTAATTAATAATCGCGATGAGTGAATTAATTATTTAATTAATTCACAAGTAGTGTCTTACTTGCAACTTAACAAATACAGTAGTTAACTACTTGCATGTCAGATCCAATGGAGACCTAGTGGAGAGATAGGTGAAAGGGTGAGATGGAATATCATTTGTGACTATAGTGATGCATTCAATGCATCTACACTTACATTGGAGATGCCAATAAGGATTGTGTAGTGCAAGCAAGGAAAGATTGAATTCATTCAGGGATCTTCTTGAGCAGGGATTGCGCAGTGGAGGTAGGTTGTCAGGAGGCAAGAAATTGGTGCATAGATATGCAAATTTTTGCATGACAGTGTGTGACATTTGTTGATTATACTGATAGCTCTATGCTATGAGCTTTGTATGAGATTGTTACATGTTCCATTGATATATATAATATATGATAGTTGGGGTTTTTAGCTTTAAGCTTTCCCGGTAAAACATTCTTGTTATGTGCGATTGATTTACTTCATATGTGTTTTGCAATTGGCGATTTAATTTCCACAAAGAATTAACTGGAAGTATTATGTATTTAACATAATATTAATTTGTTATATCAAGAGAGTCCGGTAATATACATGCATATTATATAGTTTCTACAACAACTGACAGGAGCGTAAAAAATCTTCTTCTTCTCACCCACAGGAGCATAACAAAAAAATTTCACTCCCATGGAAGCGTAACAATGAACTTGATTAAAGAAAAAAAAGCCTCAAAAGGGTAACAAAGGAATTTTTAATGCTTGGATTTGGAGTTTAAAAGAGTGAACGGTTACTCTCTTGTATGTGGAAAGGGTAAAAATGAATAAACATGAAATTCACTCGCCCTTTATAAAAATTAATGACTTGTACCTTTTCATATGACATTTACATTGAATTTTAACCCTTTTGCAAATTGGAGGATGACATGTTGGCTTTTTCAAATGAGGTAAGAAGACATAATAACACTTTTTGAACCCTTTGACATGAAATGTGGATTTTTGGCTCTTTAAGTAAGATGAGAGGACAAAGTTAACCTCTTTTGCATTCATTGACACTTGAGATGACATTATTAGGCATTTAAAATGAGACATTGAGACAAATTTTCTCCTTTTCATGAGACAACAAGACCGTTATTAAAAACTTTGAAATATTTCACCTTTGGACTTTCACATTGGACAGTGACTCTTTAAAATATATAAGATGTCTTTGACGCTTGAAATGACAGTATTTTGCATTTGACTAGGACAGTAGGTCAAAATGACCTCCCTTGGAGCTCTGACAGTGGATGTAGTGAGACAAAATCCTTCAATTTTCATGAAACGGTGAGACAAAGATGAGATGTTTGAAACTTTTTCTCGAAATTTGAGCTATACGAAACAGGAAATATAGCTTTATTTTAATTTCATAAACTTTCTTTCTCCTTTGTTAAGGTTTCATGGATGAAATGGAGGATTACTACCTTATGTTCAGTGAAAATTTGAAGAATTTTCCAAAGGCAGGGTTTAACCGAGATTTGACCTAAATGAAATGAAATGAGATAACCATAGACCTTTTAAATGATGATGATGGAGATGGTGACCTTGAAACTGATGATAGAAATGACCTTGGAAATGGTGATGATAAATGAAATGAAGGAGAAACATACATGGTTTAGCCTTCTTAAGTGACCAAAATTATTTCTAAGAACTGGTTCGAAAAAAGTAAAATTTTGACCTATGACTTAATGGAAAACAACTAAAAGAGTCAATTGATCACTAAAATACCAGGGCTAGCATTGGCTCTAGCTGGGGATGGTAACTCCTTCAGGAGGTGTCAAGAACACCGTAGATCATGTAGCCTTACCATTGGGTGATGGAGTCAAACTGGACATTGAAAATTTTGAACAAAGTAGAAACTTTAACTAAAAAAAATTGACTTGACTTTGACTTGACAACTGACTGAAACCTTTTAAATTTTTAAAAGAAAACATGAGTTGTTGTAGAATTCTCATGGCCTTCCCCTCAGGCTTCAAACTTCTGTTAAAACTTCCTTTTTTTTTGGGACATCAAATTTAAAATGATATGTACAATGACAATGAACTTCTTCTTCAATGATCAAGTGAGATAGTGTTTGAAGAACCTACCATTGATTGGTCTTCCCAGCACTTCTTTCCCTTCAAGATCCTCTAGTAAAAATTCTTTGTTTCCTCTGAATGTAGTGATCTTGTAAGGTCCTTTCCATAGATTGTCGAACTTCCCATGCTTACTCTATTCTTCATTACGGGAATCCTAGCGAAGAAAAACATCCCCAAGCTTGAAATCATCCGCTTTGGTCTTCCTATCACAATTCTCATGAAACTTTGAAGTATGACTGAAGACTTCATCTCTCGACTGCTATAGATGGATCATTTGGTTTATTCTTCGCTAAATGTCATTAGGCTCACTGTCGATCTCTTGTATAATTTTCATCACCAGTACATCAATAGAAGAAGGGAACACCATGTCAACACCATAGATGAGCTGGAAAGGTGACATGTTGATTGATCACTTGGTGCTAACTCTATCTTCCCATAGAGCATTGGTGAGTTTCTTGTGGCAATTCCTCTTGTTTTCTTGCAACATATTTTTGACCATGTTCACCAAATATTTATTTGATGATTCAGCAAGATCGTTGCCCTAAGGATAATATGTTCTTGAATGACCAAGCCTAATGTGATACTCGTCACAAAATTCAATCATATTCTTAGATTTGAAGGCAACTACATTGTCAGTGATGATCTTGTGTGGACAGCCAAAACGAGACAGAATATTGTTCTCAAGAAACTGAATGATAACAATGTTGGTAGCTTGCCTCGTGGGGATGGCTTCAATCCATTTGGTGAAATAATCTGTGGTAGTGAGTATCCATTTGTGCTGAGCTGACGATGGAGGATGAATCTCTCCTGTAAAATCAAGTCCCCACTGTTGGAATGGCACTTTCACTTCAATTGGTTTAAGAGGTAAAGGCAAGAGATTTCTCTTTCCCTAAAATATTTGACATTCATTACAGCTCGTGACTATTTTATAAACATCAGAAAATTATGCAGGGGCATTAGGCTCAGAAAATCCTTTATATTTTAATAGATATAGGGGTCTTGTGTTTTCAAAATAATATTGGTTTCTTATGTAATTATTAATGTTTTTGAGTGACATTTAGAATAGGAATTAATTAAATATTGAGAGAAATTTGTAAATGTTCCCGAATGATTGGAGAACATGAGAGAAGTAGGACAGTTGGGATTCCATAGGAAATGAGAGATTTGAAATTTAATTGTAATTCCTAGTGTGGAATTAGTTTCATGATTTTATGAGTTTGAAAGGATTTTTAGGGATAAAGGATAGATTTTAGGACTGGGAGGATTTTGAGGAATCTGTTGAGATAATGGAGGATCTGAACCTAAATTGGTTCATAATATTTTGTATAAATTGTAAAGCCTCAAGGCAAAAGAAGAGGTAATAGAGGTAGAGATTTAGGTTTTAGACAGACAGGGGTTTGTTGTAAGCCTACGAGAAAATTTGACAGAAAGGCCATTTATCTTAAAAATCAGGCCTGAGGGAAGAAGAAACTTGTGTAAATACTTGTTTATATATAAAGAGATTGCTTTCTGAGTCATTAATTGTGTGTGAGAAATACTCAGAGTTTATGAATAGGTGTGTGAATAAAACTCTGTAATAAGGGTTTGAAATGGTGGTTCTGTATACAATGGAAAATTTGATGAAAATGTCGAGACAGGGTATAATGTCTTGAGCTGAAGTGCATAAAGAGTTTACATATACATTTGAAAAGACTGGATGAGTTTGCGGTTGTCAAATTCAGTATCATTTAGATACATTGGATCATTTGTATCAGAAATGCATCCAATTGAATAATGAATTCAGGATCTGGAACTATTTCGAGGTTTAATGGAGGTTTAATGCATAGGATGTGCATTCAAGCGAGAAATTGAGGTTTTTAAAAGAACCACAATGAATCTAGTTTGATGAACGGTGTTCCGACCAAACAGTGAATTCAGATCAAGACTGGATCAAATATTTAATTGATATTTAAAAGTATAACAGAGAAGTAATATTTGTTTGCCGAAATGGGAAGCAGAAACATGAACGGGTTGTTTGTTTGAATGTTTCACCAAGTGTGTAGAGGAGCTACATTGGGGTTTTAATGTGGAACTGTGAACCAATAACGAAGTGAAACAGTGAAGGTGGTTTCAAAAACCAACCAGTGGTTTTCACGCAACTTTAAAGGGGTAAGCGGTAAAGTCATAAGTGAATGCGATAGTGTTTAGGAACTAACACGTGGAAAGTGGAAACCACTTATTTCGTGTAAGTTTGAAACAATAAAGAGTGTGCAAGTTTTTCATGCGATAGTCATCGGATTGGTAGATGTGATGCGATGACCGTTCGATGGATGGTGAGTTGTTGGATGTGTTGTGGGCCTAAAATTATATGTTTTCCTTATCCAAAATCAATTGCATATATTAATGTTTTCCATATGGAGCGTTGAATTAAAGTGTGGGCCATACATGATAAGCCTCGACATATGTGCGACTTATTTATCGACGGAAAGGGTAATTTATAAAGTATTGTGTTAACTGTATAACATAAAGTTTAAGCTTTGAAATATTATGGGTAGGCACGGTGAAATAAAGTTGTGGGGCCGTAAGAAATTATATGGTTTATTTGGGTTTTAAACCATAGAACTGAAATCATAAGTGGATATGATTTTATGCTTGTGCTTGGGTATTTTAACCTAAGTCAAAGTTCAAGGAAATGTGATCAGAATGGGTATTTTTATATGGTAAATGAGAAAGGAAAATAGCTTCCGCTTAAGAGTATTTAAAGTCATAAGGGTTAGACTTTAGATCAAGTAAAGAAAAGCTTCCGCATTAGAATTTGCCCCAATTTGAGGATTATTTTGGGTATGAAACCTTAATGAACAGAATAAATTTCTGAGTATGAGATGAAAATTCTGGGAATGAATGTGACATGCATTTTTACATGGAGATTGTGGGTTAAATGCAATTTTGGCTGCATCAAGTGGTATCAGAGCAGGAAATAGCTCTTTTGAAGGTTCAAGTTTGTTTTAATTAAATTGGAATTAGAATGAATGCATGTGTGATGGAGAAAATAAAAAGAGATCATATTTTGAATCTAATAGATTGTAGCACAAAGAGATACAGTGCAGATGAGAAGTGAAACAATATCATACAGAGATCTTGAAGGTAAGTTGATGAGTGTTATTTTAACTCTGGTTTGAATATTATGTTTGCAGAATTCAGGATTGCAGGCAGTTGAAGAAAATCTCAGCAAAAGAAGATCACAGCTTTGAGAGCAGTGATAAAGGAAACTGGTAAGAGTTTCTGAGTAAAGTGTGGAACAGAACCCTGAAGAATCCAAACAGAGGTTGGATAAAAAGGACAATTGTGTTCTTAGAAGTTGCAGATGAGTTAAAGCCTAGAAGGAGCAAAGAGGAATGCTCAAGAGGTTCCAAAAGATAGAGAACCAGTGTTTTTCAAAAGACCAAATCCAGAGAAAAGGATTAGTGAGTTAAGTTGTAACAAGGAGGACTTGTTATTGCAGAGGCTTTAGTACAACTCATGATGAATGAGTAAGGAACTCATGAAGATAGAAATGGAGAAGAAGATGACTACTGATAGTCATAGAAGAGATAGCAAAGGTTCTGAGAGAGACCACAACAGAAGAAAGAAGAAAGAAGATGCCAAGGCAAATGGCATAAGGAAGCAGTTGACTGATGAAGAATATGACAAAGAGTTAGCTGAGATAAGAGAACAATTTAATAAATTGAAAATTATGATAGAAGAAAACCATAGAATTGGTTGGATCATGAAGAAGAAAGTAAAGTGGCAGAGGCTACAACAGAAGAGAGAAGAACAAGTGAATATGCAATTAGCAGAAGTGCTAAGAAAAATTGAATAGATGATGAATGTACAATTGGGATGTAAAGAACTCAGAGAAGCTGAGTTGAAAATGGAAGTTTCCATTTGTGAAATAGAACAGAGTGAAGTTATGGGTAAAGATGAAGAATGGAGATCTGTGAAAGATCTTATGAATCATGGTGAAGATTTAAGACAGCAAGAAGTTTACCTTGCTGAAGAGGGAATTATTAATGATTTCCTAAACTATTGGGCAAGTTCAGATCAACAGGAGGATGTAAAGCCTTGTATTTTTTAATCTAATAATTGTGATGTGATTACAGGTTTTGCAGAGGAGGATGAGCAATCTTTTGAAGCTATCAAAAGTATGGAAGAATATCTTTCAGAAGATAAATACTCTGAATTAAAGAATTATGAGGAATGTCTCCTGAATGAGGAAAGCAGTGATGCATTTATATTTGAAGCTATTACAACACGGGAATAATTTATTATGAAAGAAGAAGAAGAGATTCAGTCTGAAGAACTTATATGTGAAGCAACAATTGAGACTGCTGAGCTTTGTGATTTACAAACTAAAAAATTTTGTATAAATGCAGGGATTGTAAGTGATGATGAAATTCTTAAGCAATGTCAAAAATAAATTGCATTGCTGGAATATTTGCTGGAAAACTCAGAGTATGACAAGGAGATTGCAGAAGACAGAGTTCGCTATAGTGAACAAGAACAGAAAGACATCATGAGAGCAGATGGTGTGAAAGAGAGACTTGCTGACAGTCTTGAGATGCCTTTAGAAAATTCTTTGGGAAGAATGAATCAGCATAATGATGTGTTGATAAAGGAGGAAATTTCATAGCAGCATATTGAAATGTTGCCAGAGGAAAGAAAGGCACTGAGACCTTACGGTTTTTATTTTAATAATTGTTTTGTGAATGCAGGTTTTGTTGCAGATGCTTGAGAAAATTTTACACAGTTGGACAGTCAAATAAAGGAGAAGGAAGAAAATTATGTGGAAGTATTTAATCCATGGAATAAAGAAATTAAATTACTAGAAATTATGTTGAAGAATCAGGATTCAATACAGGAAAAGAAATTTCAATTTCAATATTGGGAAATGCATAATGTGAAGGTGCAAAATTCAGAGGAAAACAGCAACAAACTAAAGCAAAGAGATGAAGATAACAGTAAAGGGCATACTATGTATCAGTCCAATGAATTGTTGAAGGGAGAAGACAAAGAAATTGTCATAAGTGACAATCTGGAAGAAGTTAGTAATTGCAGAAAACAAGAGGGTAAGGATGACAGGGTGGCAGTAAGAATAAAAGTTCAGCAATTAAGGAGTGAAGGTAATCAGCAGACAGAAGATTTACTGGACAGAGAAATTGAACTGATAAGAATGATAATGATGAAAGTGTCTCAGAAGAAGACATCAGCAAGAAAGAAAAGAAGCAACAGCAGCAAAAGGAAGACAGTAACAGACTGTGAAAGTACAGCCAGTGGAGCAAAGCAGCATAAAGTGTGGAGACCTGGAGAAAAGCAATAGACAACAGCAGAAATAGATGATAAATTACAGAACAATGTATGGGATCCAGGAAGACAAAGATTAAAAGCACATGATCAGGAGATCATGATTATTTTTAACCTTGGGAGTCTGATGCAAGGGCATTAAGCTCAGAAAATCCTTTGTATTTTAATAGACATAGGGGTCTTGTGTTTTCAAAAGAATATTGGTTTCTTATGTAATTATTAATGTTTTTGAGTGACATTTAGAATAGGGATTAATTAAATATTGAGAGAAATTTGTAAATGTTCCCGAATGATTGGAGAACATGAGAGAAGTAGGATAGTTGAGATTCCATAGGAAATGAGAGATTTGAAATTTAATTGTAATTCCTAAAGTGGAATTAGTTTCATGATTTTATGAGTTTGAAAGGATTTTTAGGGATAAAGGATAGATTTTAGGACTGGGAGGATTTTGAGGAATTTGTTGAGATAATGGAGGATCTGAACCTAAATTGGTTCATAATCTTTTGTATAAATTGTAAAGCCTCAAGACAAAAGAAGAGGTAGTAGAGGTAGATATTTAGGTTTTAGACAGACAAGAGTTTGTTGTAAGCCTACAGGAAAATTTGACAGAAAGGCCATTTATCATAAAATCAGGCCTGAGGGAAGAAGAAACCTGTGTAAATACTTGTTTATATATAAAGAGATTGCTTTCTGAGTCATTAATTGTGTGTGAGAAATACTCGGAGTTTATGAACAAGTGTGTGAATAAAACTCTGTAATAAGGGTTTGAAATGGTGGTTCTGTATACAATGGAAAATTTGATGAAAATGTCAAGACCGGGTATAATGTCTTGAGCTAAAGTGCATAAAGAGTTTACATATACCTTTGACAAGACTGGATGAGTTTGCAGTTGTCAAATTCAGTCATCGATCACTGAAGGGATCAATGACACAGAAGCGAAAATGTTTTGTTTTTGACATTTAGATACATTGGATCATTTGTATCAGAAATGCATCCAATTGAATAATGAATTCAGGATCTGGAACTATTTCGGGGTTTAATGGAGGTTTAATGCATAGGATGTGCATTCAAGCGAGAAATTGAGGTTTTTAAAAGAACCACAACGAATCTAGTTTGATGAACGGTGTTCCGACCAAACAGTGAATTCGGATCAGGACTGGATCAAAGATTTAATTGATATTTAAAAGTATAACAGAGAAGTAATTTATGTTTACCGAAATGAGAAGCGGAAACATGAATGGGTTGTTTGTTTGAATGTTTCACCAAGTGTGCAGAGGAGCTACATTGAGGTTTTAATGCGGAACTGTGAACCAATAGCGAAGTGGAACAGTGAAGGTGGTTTCGAAAACCAACCGGTGGTTTTCACGCAACTTTAAAGGAGTAAGCGGTAAAGTCTTAAGCGAATGCGATAGTGTTTAGGAACTGACATGTGGAAAGTGGAAACCACTTATTTCATGTAAGTTTGAAACAATAAAGAGTTTGCAAGTTTTTCATGCGATAGTCGTCGGATTGGTAGATGTGATGCGATGACCATTCGATGGATGGTGAGTTGTTGGATGTGTTGTGGGCCTAAAATTATATGTTTTCCTTTTCCAAAATCAATTGCATATATTAATGTTTTCCATATGGAGCGTTGAATTAAAGTGTGGGCCATACATGATGAGCCTCGACATATGTGCGACTTATTTATCGACGGAAAGGGTAAGTTATAAAGTATTGTGTTAACTTTATAACATAAAGTTTAAGCTTTGAAATATTATGGGTAGGCACGGTGAAATAAAGTTGTGGGGCCGTAAGAAATGATATGGTTTATTTGGGTTTTAAACCATAGAACTGAAATCATAAGCGGATATGATTTTATGCTTGCACTTGGGTATTTTAACCTAAGTCAAAGTTCAAGGAAATGTGATCAGAATGGGTATTTTTATATGGTAAATGAGAAAGGAAAATAGCTTCCTCTTAAGAGTATTTAAAGTCATATGGGTTAGACTTTAGATCAAGTAAAGAAAAGCTTCCGCATTAGAATTTGCCCTAATTTGAGGATTATTTTGGGTATGAAACCTTAATGAACAGAATAAATTTCTGAGTATGAGATGAAAATTCTGGGAATGAATGTGACATGCATTTTTACATGGAGATTGTGGGTTAAATGCAGTTTTGGCTGCATTAGAAAATAATCTTGGCCAATAGAAGTCCGTCCTCAAGATATTTTTAGTTGTAGTCTTCCAATAAATATGACTGCCGCAATCACCTTTATGAAAATATGTCATGACTTTTTCAACTTCTCCTTCAACCAAACAATTCAGCAATACTCCACCCGGATTTTTCCAATATAAAACACCATTAAGAATGCAGTACTTAAGAGCCTTTAACTTTAAATATCTAGCCTTACTACTTGGCAAGCCGGGAGGAGGATTCAAATGTTGCAAAACATGTACTATATCATCATATCAAGGCGATAGAGAGAAAATTTCATCTACCTCAAGTAATGTTTCAGCATCTTGTTCTTCAGATAATGCAACAATAAAATTGATGTCCAAGGCATAAATATTTGAATCCGCCATGAGCTTCGCTAGGCCTTTTCCTTTGATCAGCTTTGTGGGCTTGATCTCCAAATCATACTCTAACATGGTAATGATCCATTTACGTCGCCGCCCTTTGCGATCATTCTATGTAAGCACATCCTTGATAGTATAATTTGGAACATATGCAATGAAATGAGAATGTAAAATGTAGACCAGGAAGTCCTTCAATGCTTTTATTAATTCCAAGGCTTGTTTCTCAATGATGTTATACTTCAATGTTGCGTCTCTTATGGTTCTACTAAAGAAGGAGATGGGCTACTCTATGTTCTGATTCTTCGTTTGCATGAGGACAATAAAAAGAGTATGCTCTGAGGCAAATGAAAAAATGATAAAATCAAATGTATAATTTGGACTAACGAGGATAGGATCATGAGATAAAGCCAACTTAATTTAAATGAATGATTTCTTTTCCTCTTCAAACCATTATACTTCACTATCTTTCTTCAACATGTCAGTAATTTTCCTTAAATGTTCAACAAGATTGGGAACAAACCTTCTCAGAAAATTGATTTTTCCATTGAATGACTGAATTTCCATTTTTCTCCCAGGATAGTCCAAGGTCTAAATTGCTTCACTCCTTAAAGGATCTACCCTAATTCCATATTTTGATATATATGTCCCAGTAAGTTACCTTCATCCATAACGAAAAGACTCTTCTTTGGTTTTAGCGATATGCCAAACTTTATACATCTTTGGAAGATTGTTTTTAAGTGATGCAAGTGTTTTTCATATGTCTTGGAAAAACTAGTGATATCATCAAGATAAATGACCAAAAATGCATCCATTTCATTGGTGAAAGAAATTTCCATTTCTCGCTGAAAAGAAGCCCCTGCATTCTTCAATCCGAAAGGCATTTTGGCGTAAATGAAGGTGCCCCAAGGTTTTTTGAAGGTTGTCTTCTCTTGATCATCTGGGTGAACAAGAATCTTATTATGTGGAGTATTGGTACAACAATGAAAGTCTAGAAGATCCAACTACCCTTTGCAGAATATGGTCCATCTTTGGTAGTGGGTGATTGTCCTCCAATGACACTTTGTTCAAATTTCTGAAATCAATGCAAAATTGAATCTCTCATGTCTTCTTCCTTACTGTAACTATATTATACATCCAATTTGAAAAGTGAAGAGGCACAAAGATGCCAGCGATGAATAATCTATTTACGTCCTTCGAGATAGAGGGTAACAACTTATGATTCATTCTTCTTATCTTCTGACGGAAAGGTTTATTATCCGGATTCAAGGGAATGGTATGCTAAATTATGCTCTTATCATAAAATTTCAAATCAGAATATTCCCAAGCGAATATGTTAGCAAATTGAGACATAAGCATTGCATATTTAGCTTTCATTTCTGCACTTAAAAATTTATATATTTTTACCATTTTTGGCTTTTCTGGAGTGCCAAGATTGAGATCTTCCACTCCCACTTCTGTCGGTAGCATGGTCGGTTTGCGTGCAACATCATCTGGATAAAAATATCTTCCAAAGGTACCAAACCTCTTGGAATGGAGTTATCTTTCAGTTGAATAACTTGCATCTCTGTTGCATGGATTTCTTGGTCATCTTCATAGCAATGGTTGTCCATTTTAGAATTTACAAAATCTTCTTCTGTCTGCAAGAAGTTGCTAATATGTTTATCATATTGAAATAATTGCCAATACTGAACGTTATCTGGGACAACAGGGTGGTATTTTACATTTATCGCATACTTCTTATTAGGATACGATGGAATTTTGAACATGTTGGCCGAAGTAGCTAGAGAATCAGCAATAACATTGTTGTCTCTTGGAATCAAAGATAAAGTGTACTCAGAAAATGTCTTGAGGATGTCTAGCACTGCATTTCGATAAGCTCGTATCCTTGGATGCTTGGCTTGGTACTTCCCTTTGACTTGATTTAGCACTAAATTAGAGTCGACATTTACAGAAATCTTCTTTGCACCTAGCTTCTTGAGAATTTTCAGACCGGCTATCAAATCCTCATACTCAGCTTAATTATTTGAACATTCGAAGGCCAACTTGTAGGAGGACATTCTAACATTGGGAGGGATGTTTAATGACTGATTTATAGGGTTGTGAATCCACACTCCAATTCCAGCCCCTTCTTTTCCCAGAGCTCCATCGAAGTCCATAGTCCACAAACTACTTTCGTCATCCAGAAACTACAAATCGGATGGTTGAACTTTGCTTGATGTTTGAGAGACCTATGTTGTACCAAAAACTTCTGATTCTTTCATTCTTTCATTACTTTTTTGAGGTGATACACTCAACTCCAAACCATTTTGCACGTTTTTACAAATTTCTGCATTTTCCAATTCTAAAACAGATTTTGAAAATTCAGAGTTTTCTACAATTTCTTCAATCAAATCTTCGGAAGATGTTGAAAATTCATCATTGAATAAGACAAAGGACTCTAAATCTGTATGAACAACATGTATATGATGGTTATTTGGCTTTTCTCGGCTGCTGATCATGTACTTCATCTTACTTTCTCGGTATAGTTTCCCAAGTTTTCCAAAGACTGAAATGGTAGCATAAGAAAAATCAAGCTATAAGGTACCTCTAAGCTTCGCTCCCCATGATCGAGAAAGTAGCATTCCATATCTAGGCATGATATCAACCACAAAAATGTCCATGAGGACATTCTTGGCTAGGATTTTCTCTAATGACACCACTAGGTCCTTGATGAGGCTAAGACATTTCACCCTCCTTGAATCAAATGAATAAAGGTCATGATAAGGTCTTGTGATGTTCAGTCCTAAACTATCCATAATAGCCTTGGGCATGAGGTTGTGAGAGGCTCCGGAATCAAGCATGGCATTATGGAGGATAAAGTCATGGATTTTGAGGCTTAGATAAAATAGAGGGACTTCACTATCTTTTAAATCGCCATCAACAACAGGAAACAATGTAAACTTTGAAATGGGAACTGATACAAGTACCCACTTTTTTGAGGTAGCAAAAAATAATTTTGAAAAGTGCTGATTCATAATACACCTTCTTTTTATAGGTAGCAAAAAATCGTTTGATTTTGAAAAAATTTGATTCAGAATACATCTTTTTTTCTAGGTAGCAAAAAATCATCTGATTTTGAAAATTGTTGATTCAGAATACACTTTTTTTATTTTTAGCATATTTTTGACACTTTAAATTTTCTCATATATCAAGTATGAACATTTTTTTTTAAAATGTTAGCGATTTTTCATGCTAATTTTGAAAAGTGTTGATGCAACATCAACCCTCTTCTTTAGAGAGCTTATTTTTGACAGTTTAAGTTTTATAATGTATCAAGTGTGGAATTTTTTTTAAATGATTAAGATTTTCATGTGGATTTTGAAAATCATCAACATTCTTTTTCAAGACATATTTTTGACACTTTAAATTTTCTTATGTCCTAAGTATACATTTTTTTTTTTAATGTTGATTATTTAACCATTTTTCAAGTGGTCTTATTCCTCTTCATGTTTTTCGTCCTAAGATATTTGGGTTTCAAATGTTTACAAATTTTTATTTTTTGTTTTCCTTTGCAATATTGTTTATGATGATGTGTATATATATATATATATTTTCAAAGTTGGAAAAAAATAAAAAAGTTACTATTTTGAGGTTAGGATTTCTTTTATATTTATATATCGTTAATTAATATTTCAATACACATAAAATAATTATCACCAAAAAATTAAAATTAAAAACTCCAAAAAAAAACTGCACATTTTGCATATAGATATAATTAAAAAAAGTTATGTATTTTAAAACATTTTCGCTAAAAAGAACACGTTAAATAAATAAAAATTATGGAAAAATTGAATAATTTTTTTGGAAAAATAACAAATTTTATATAAAAAAAAATATAGACATTTCAAAAATAAAAATTCCATTAAATTGAATTAGATAACATTTTAAGTATTAAAAAAATAATTAAAATAAAACATACAATTTATAAAAATCACAAAAATCATAAACATAAAAAAATACAATTAAGTTATAAAAAAACAAATCATTAAAAATTAAAAAATTAAAAAACATAAACAAACCATATATAATTAAAACAAATAAAACATATATAATTAAAAAATAAATAATAATAATAATAAAAAGTAAAAGTAAAAATGAATTATTGCATCCCTTGAGCCATTGGTAGCCCGAGGGGCCATCTACCGTGGGCGGGTAGAGCTACAGTGGCTCCACTCACCCACGGCAGGCGACCCCTCGAGCCACTAGCGAGCTCAGATCTGATTTTGAGAATCAGCTTGGGCCCCAAGCCGATTCTCAGAATCGCCTTTGAACCCGCTGGTGGCTCGAGAGGCCGCCTGCCATGGGCGGGCAAAGCGGCTGTGGCACCGCCCACCCACGGCAGGCAGCCTGTCGGGCCACCAATGGTTCAAATCTGATTCTAAGGATCGAATCTGATTCTCATGATCAGATTTGAGCCATTGGTGGCCACCTGTCATTGGTGGTCGTTTGCCTTGGGCAGGCGGAGCTGCAGCAGCTCTGCTCGCCCATGGAAAGCGGCCCCTTGGGCCACTAACAACTCAAATATGATTTTTAGAATCATATCTGATTCTCAGAATCAGATTTGAGTTGTTGGTAGCCGCATGCCGTGGGCGGGCGGAGCTGGAGCAGCGAGTGCAGCTCCGCCCGCCCATGGTAGGTAGCCACCATCGGCTCAAATCTGATTCTTATAATTAGATCAACGACTCAAATCTAATTCTGAGAATCCGACCCAATTCTCAGAATCAAATTTGAGCCATTGGTGACCCAAGGAGCCACCTGCGATGGGCAGGCAGAGTTGATGCAGCTCTCCCCACCCAAATTAGGCGGCCCCTTGGGCCACCAATGGCTCAAACCAGATTATGAGAATCGGATTTGAGCCATTGGCAGCCCGAGGGACCGCCTACTATGGGCGGTTACAGCTGTTGTAGCTCCGCCTGCCCATGGCAGGCGACCCCTCGGGCCACCAAAGACTCAAATCCGATTCTAAGAATAATATATGATTCTTAGAATCAGATTTGAGTTGTTGGTGGCTGCTTGTCATGGGCAGGCAGAGTTGCAGCGACAGGCGGAGCTATTGCAACTTCACCCACCCACGGTAGGCGGCCACCAATGGCTCAAATTTGATTCTAAGAATCAGATCTAATTCTAAGAATCGGATTTGACCAATTGGTGTTCGCCTGTTGTGGGCGGGTGGAGACTTTGTAGCTCCGCCCACCCACTACAGGTGTCCCTTGGGCCAACAACGACCTGAAAGCCGATTCTGAGAATCAGCTTGAGCCCACCGGTGGCCCAAGGGACCAAATTTATATATTATTTTTTTTTTTAATTATAACTCTTAATTTTTTCAATCAAATTTAATTATTTTTAGTTATTATTATTATTTTTTAATAGTTTTTGTTTGTTATTTTAGTTTTTTTATATCTTAAATTTTTTATTTTTTATTTTTTTAATGTTTTCTTTTATTTTTTTTCTTATTTATTTAAATATTTTTTATAACTCATTTTTTTAATGTTTTCTATTTTTAGTTTTTTTATTTTTTTATTTTTATTATATTGATTTTTTTTAAAGTTTTTTAATTTTTAAAATTTAAAATTTTATTAATTTTTTTTTTTTTTAAATTTAATGTATAGTTTATTGATTTATTTTAATCTTTTTGTTTGTTTTCTTGTTTTAACTATTCAATAAAGTATTTTTATGTTTTATTTCTTTCCTTGATTTTTTCTTCTTTAATTATGCTTTTCGATTTTTTATTTTTTTTTAATTCTTTATTATTTTATATTTTTTGTGGTTTTATATTTTATAGGTTATTAATTTTTTTTGACATTTTTATGTTTGATTTTTTTTTTGTTTTGGCTTTTTATATATTTTTATATATTTGATTTTTTTTTTGTCATTTTTTATTTTATGTCTTTTTTTAATATATACTTTTTATTGTTATTTTTAAATTTTGCTTTGTTTTTGTTCTATTTTTTTTATTGTTTTTTTTCATTTTTATTTTGAAATTTTAAGGTTTGTCAAAGTCATGATATTTTATCTTTGATGTCATTATTTCAAAATGTTGAAAATCTATCCCGAAGAAAAAACGTTGTATTCCAGCATCAACACTTTTTTTTTCAAGGTGTTTTTTGCACCAAAAAAAATTGTTTTCACTGCCATGTTTAAAACATGTTGAATATTTACCCCAGAAAAAAAATTTGGTATTCCAACATCAACACTTTTCGTTTTCAATCTGTTTTTCTATATTTTTGGGGTTTTTTTTACTGGAGTTCTCGTTTTCAGTTTATAGTTCTCGTTTTGAATAGTTTACATTGTTAGGACCAAAAAGAAGCTCAGGGTGATCATCACTCACATTAACCATATCGGACATTTGATCCACTCGAAGAAACTTAGCAACTTGAAATTTGTACCGATCATTCTTAACTTTTTCAGTTAGATGAATGGAGAATTTCAACTTGGCAATTTCACTTTCAAGAGAAAAAAGAGCAGAATATTTTTCTACCTCTTTCGATGATGCATCTTTTTTCTCTGGCTCATTTTTGTGTGAAGACTCTTTCTTTTGTCCTCCTTCTTGGACTTCTTTATCTTTCCTTTGACCACTGGAATAAGCTTCGTTGCCTTTAACATGACTAGGAACAGTGGGTCCCTTGTCTTTACTTTGATTCGGGGCAACAACTCCTTTGGGATGAACATCTACTTGAGCGTTATATTTTTTTTATTAGAGGTTATAGGAACATTCCTATTCCTCAAGCCATAATGTCTCTGCACTTAAGAAAGAACATTCTAATATCCCCTGTGATAATCTTTCGTGCACACTGATAATATGTGATCATTTGACAAGATAAATTGTAGATCATCAGGTGCACAAATTTTTGTAGAAAATTGATCTTCTTCCGATTCTTAGAATTAGGCTGCTGATTTTCCTCAAATAAATGGTTCTCACCAGAAATTTCTTCTTCATCATATTCATCAGAGCCTTCAGTATAATTTTGTTGAAATGGAGTGCGAATTTGCTACTAAATTTGTGGATCGTGACCCCTATGTTCCCTTTGCTTGATCTTGTATTGGGGCTACTGATTTTGACCCCTGAAATTGGGATTTTTAATGGAGGCTTCATCTTGTCAATCAACGATGGACATTTTATCCATCATATTCTCCATGGTCTCGATCAAGGTATCTAATTTGCCTTCTAATGAAGTGGATGTTTCTTCTTTGATACTAGACTCTTTTTTCTGTCTTGATTTTAGACTTCTTAATGATCAAATTGGCTTCGACACTCACTGCATTTATCTGCATTTCTTCAAGAGTTGATGGGTTTATTTCCCTCAACTGATAAGCCATGTCGAGATCGAAACCATTAGGATAATGAAGTAAAGAAAGGCCTAGAGGAGGCTTAATATTCTCTGGAATTGAATCATATATTTTGTTGAATCTAGTTGTAAAGTCTTGGAAAGACTTGTTGGGATTCCTTTTCAAGAAATTATACTCAGATAAAATATGTAATGGATTTTTCTTCTCTTCCCATTTCACCATAAAAAAAGAAATCGTCTGCAGTGAGGTACCTATTGAACCATTTGTGAGTGAGTGAAACCATTTCTTTACCTCTCAGGAGAAAATTTGGGCAATGATGCACATCTTGGCATCGTTATTATCGATCTCTTCAATACCTGTGAAGTCAATCACTTTGGAAACATGCTAATAGGATGTAACCTCTAATGTTCCATCGAAATGAGGAAGCCTCTGACCATAATTCTGAGGTAGTGGAGTAAGCTGAAGCGGTAGAATCAGCGAAGAAAATATGGCCATGACTAATAGAGGAGGTGGTAGAGGTGTTTATGGGGTGAAAACTTGTAGATGTAATGACATAATGAAAGGAGGGACTGATGATGTAATTGTATAAGAAGGTGAGATGATAGGTGGAGAAAAATTCTGTTGTTGATACTGAAAATAAACTTTCTCTAAAGTTTCTTGAAATTCGTCTACCAAGCCCTTGAGTTTATGAAAATTAGACCAGACTTCACTATCAATTTCGGACTCAAAAGGTTCATAAAATGGTGCAAAGGACTAGAAATCGAAAGGATCAAAGGTGGATTCTAAAAGAAAAGTTTCATACTTAGTTCTAAACAAAGATTTCTCAGATTTTGGACTACAAACCAAATCTTCTGGAACAAATATCGTAGGCAAAGAATTTGATTTGACAAGTGGAGGAACAACTTTTCAAACATTCCGAGACATGGTTTTATGTTTTCTAAAAATACTCTCACAATTATACATAATTGGTTAGGGATTTGGGTCTATATTTGACCTAGTACGTCTTTTAGGAGCCAACTTAATATAGGAATTTTAGAATTTGGCTCAGATTTTAGAATTCAACCTATTTTGAAAACTAGAGCTTGTCACCTACAAGTTTAACTTTCAAAGTATTAAAGAACTACTCTCAGGCAATGATTAGCAATCGCTCCCCGGCAACGACACCAAGAATGTTATAAATCTCCCCAATGTCCTAAGGCTGACACTAGGATTGGAGAAAGGTAACAACAAACCAAACTTTAGGTTAGGTACCTAGCCCTACCCAGACCAGAGAGGGATCTCTCTATGTCACTTTACAGTCAAAGGGATGAATGGTTATAATATCTTAGGCTAGTTATTATGCTCAATAGATTAAGGTTTTTGTTTATTTGGAGTTTTGTTGGATAGGAAAGTCAGTGAATGGACTGTAAATGAGATTTTTAGTTCTGAAATTTGAGGTTAACCTACAAAGAGTGTGTGAGGCAAGATATATATTTTGGCAGCATATTAATCAGTCATTGAGTATAGGATGAATATGGAGTAGAGATCGAATTATCACTGAGGTGAATTCATTTAATTTAAGAAGAAAATAAACATAATATGGTGAATCTTGTATAAAACAGAGCATGCATAACATGAATTATGCTCTCAAACGCACAAGATAGAAATATATGAAGAATTGGACATGGAATTAAGCATAATATAATAATAAAACATTAGAAACACAAATGTTCCAAAGCATACCACAAGTATCTCACAATATTTCGTGTAAATTTGTCTCTGATTTCATTCCACAAATTGGTTACAAGAGCTCCACTACAAAATATGAGACTATCCAACCCCAATCAAGACAAAAGAGAGTCTACTTATAGAAAATATAGACCATGGCACCTCATTAGGTCAAAAACCCATCCAAAATGGATCATAAATGTAAAATATGAGTCATTTCCTAGTTTCTAGGGAGGTTACAAACCATTCCCTAAATTTTAGTTACAAACAAGGAGTGTTTGTCCCTTACATTAATTACAAATTCCATCATAATAGGAAGAAAAAACCAACCTAATAACTCTAATGACAACTCATAGCCTCAAATGTGTGACCATTTCTGAGCTTGACAAGTGTCCTGAGGCAATCCAATGTTGATCTCTAACAATTCCAACTGGAGATTTTAAAAACAAATTGAAGAAGCATTACAGAACTTTGGAGGCACTTTTGAGGCACTTGAGAAGTCCAAATTCACTTTTTAAAGAACGATCAACTAGTCCTATGTGTCTAGTTTCCAAAACATCTTGAATTTTGAAAAATGTACCATGGGAAGGCCTTCAAACATCCATTCTCCCAGAGTCACTCAAAAGCGTAACAGAGGGTCCAAAAAGGAGGCAGAAACATGAAAAATAGGTGGTTTTTTAGCTTTTTCTCCCAAATTGCAGCTTGTCATGCCAAGAGGGTTACTGATCTATGATTTACTAATCCAAATACATCCATCCATGTAAATAAATCACCATTTGGATGCCTCCAAAACAAAAATTCATAAATGTCTATTACCCTTCTGCAATAAGAAATTTCCATAATTCTGCCAAAAATCATGTAAAAGACCAAAATTACTCCAAAGCTTTCAAAAATGGTTCTTTGACACCTGAAATAGATAGGATACACAACTAATGAAGCTTCAGCTAATAAATCCAAGCTTTCCTTCTCCTTGAGCTTCATTTGTGCATCTTTAAGCCTCTTTTTGACTTGTTTCAACCTTATTTGAGAAATGGTATCCCTGGTACGATAATGACTTGTCATGTGCCTTTGCAGCTTGTTATCATTTTTAGATTTCTTCAATAACTTCTCCAGATGCTCGTTAAATCTTGATAGCCAAAGCTCTCTATCCTCATTGATCTCCATGGAAATGAGCTCATCAAATGTCAATTCTTCATACTAACAAATTTATTGTTTCTCTTGCTCAAATGCCCTTTTTAGGCCTCTTGTTCTTGGTCTTTTTGGATGTGCTTAAGCATCCACCTCCTGCACTTGGTCAAAGACAATAAGATTCTTTCATTTACCTCTTTTTTCCTCCATGTCTGATTTTTATTTACTTTGGAGAAGCTGATTCACTTGCAATTGAATATTTTCCTGCTCAAGGAAAGTAATTCAGGATTAGGAAATGGAGAAGGTCTCTTTCAACTCTACAATATATTTATCCTTCTCTTTGATGATGTATTCAACTGATCTGGCCTCCTCATGTTTTGATACCTCAGGCTCCATTGGCACTGACTCATCATGCTTATGTAAAAGAGGCTTCTCCTCTATCTGACATTGCTCATCATGGATGCCAAGTGTAAGAAATATCCTGGTAGAATTAGGCACAAAAATTGTCTCCTCCCTCTCTCATATGTGTGAGAAAATCCCACAACCCTAGGCACATCTGAAAGTTGAAAAGGCGTGCTAGAAGTGATCTGAAATTGATTTCTGGTTATTATTGTTCTAATACCATTTCCATATAGAAAATTCTCTTTGCTTTGGTTTTCTTATTCATCAAGAGTTTGTCCATGAGCAATTGATTGTCAAATCAATTTACTTGGTGAAATTTAGTGTTTTTCATAAACTTAAAAACATAATTTTAAAGGATTGAACAAAAAAATATATAAACACATCAAATACATATAACAAAGCTCAATACATAGAATTTTGTTGAAGGATTCCACCCCTCCTGGGTTACGTCTCCTTGGTCCAGCTTCATAGTGTGGGCCTCTGTATTAGATTCAAGTGTTATCAAATTATTGTTACAAGCTTCAAATTCTATAGGAACCTATTCCAATGAGTTTAAAACATAAAAATATATGATAAATGACTGTTTGGTTGCTCAATTTGGATTATGGATGCTTTGGCAATGCCTCCAACACCTAGTGGCCATGACCTTAAAAAATATTAAAATGCATAAAAACACATGTAGATGACCTTTTATGCCTCTGCAACCTGCTTCATTGAGTTCCTATCATGTCAATTAGCTAAGAATGCCTCTTTTTGAGCTCTGTTTGGTCGAAAATGGCCTCAGTTATGGCAAAACCTGTATTTCCCCCAATTTCTCCACTATTCGTGGAAGACTGCGAGTTAAAATTCTAAAAGTAGCCATTCCACCAAATTTGGCGCACTTCTCCAATTTCTCTGCTATATTAATCTTCTCTTAATTAAACATAAGTGCACTTAACAATAAGATAAGCGTGTTTTAATAGTTAAGTGCTTTTAGCACTAATTGCGATTAATTATGCGTTAATTACGGCTTAACCATAATAATTATGGCTTAACGAACTCCCGTCGGTGGTAGCACTAGCCTTTGGTTCTAGCGTGTGAGAACATGGGATAGGGGGCTGGACCCCCCCCCACCCCCGGCGTTCCGTTGGTCCGACTGCATAACGATCAAGTATATGATGGCGCGAACATTTTTCAAGTTTGGAGTCGCAGCCCAATGGTTAGGGCGCAACCATGGTGGGGTGAATTTCTGTGATTCAAACCCCAACCTCGCTCCTAGAACTTCCAAATTTTTCTCATATAATCCATAGAATTTTTTATTTAATATAATTCCAACGAACCTTATATACTACGGACCATGGCTTAAATATCTCTGCAGAAACCATTGTAACAGACCTTTGTTTGAATATTCCGCCACCATGACTATGGTTTATAACATAATGGACTTGACATATGTTTGAATTATGTGGACTTTGCACCTTTGTTAAATTACAACGAATTAAACCTCGACTTAAATGCAAACTATGTTGATTTAAAAATGCGGATTTTCATATATATCAAATCTTAATATTTAAATAAAATATATATAATATTTAATATTTAATATAATATATATATTATGTTATAAACATAAAATATTATATATATATATATTTGAAATTCCCACCTTAAAAAAACATTAGAAAATTTCACCTACATAGACCAAATTGGCGAATCCGAAAATGCCACTTGTCACAGTCTCATTGGCAAAAACCTGAAGATTCTTTTTTGCTGACTGGGCTGCCACATCATCCATGTACCTATTCTGCCCATTTTTTTACCTATTTTTGAAAGCAAACAACATACCATAACTCACTCATACGAACTCGGATTTTAATGAAACAAGTTGCGCTCAAATCATGGTGGCAAACTCTATCGAGTCGTTCAGGTCTGAAGCATTTCCAAGCACTTTGAATTTTTAGCTAAAATACCGATCCCTGATCATTCCTCCCCACTAGAAGCCTTTTGGACCCCAAAATCTCTCTTGATTACTGATTATGAAGATGAGGGGAATGTTCCCTCACTCTTCTATTCTTTATCCATTGAAATTTTCCTAATTTAATCATTTGGAGATTTTCATAAAAAGACAATTTTTTCTTTGATTCTGATGACCATCTATTGATGTCTTTGACACCGTCATTCTACAATATTTCTGAATTTGCAAAACAACAATCTAATTTTGCAGAAAACATCTTGTTTCTACCTTGGTCAATAATCAAAGAAAACTTGTAATCTTTCTCACCTTGCACTCAGTCTCTATGGCGTTTTTTAGCTACTTTTAACTTGAACTTGCGTCGACTCTTGACCAAGTATCTTCGCCATTGTAATGTGCCTTTTGGAAACTACCAATGAAATTTTTTGAAACCTATGCCTTCTTTTCCAAGCTACTTTGTCCTCTCTTTGACCTTTGCAACCTCTTGCACTGGTACCTTGTTTTCAACACCGCTCAACACTACTGTTAACTGATGCAATTTGTTTTCACCTTATTTCAAAGACAACCTGTTATCAATCTGAAAAAACTCATTACACATATCAGCATTTGTTTGCAAATCATGATGCAAAACATCTCTTTATTTTATCATCATCAATGTCAAGTTTTGGCTTGCATTGACTAGCCTCTTCATTTGCCCTGCATTAACTAAAGAAGTATTCAGTTTTGTGATGCTCTCTCACAATATACTCCACTTGATATGAAATGACTGTATTAGTTTCGTTGTGCTAAGTGTCTTTTCAGTTTATAACCATGTGCATACTTGTCTCATTTTTTTTCATAAGAATTGAATATTTCGTCCATGAATTAGAGATGACTTTTAGTGAATTAGAAGCATAAAACAATCTTAAATAACATTAAAAAACAATGTGAAATACAGAAATAAGTCACCACATGAAATTTACACAACAAGCATGATGAAGTAGTTCACCCCTCCTGGGCTACATCTGCTGGTCCAGCAGCCAATGGCATGTCCATCTTTCATTATGCTCAAAATTTTGCTATTACATGTAGTTATAGTGCTCTAATGGCTACTTTCTCTACACCAATGGCTCCAGAATGCTCCAATTAGTCAAAAATAACTCTTCATTCACTCAGAATGGGCGAAAATTGAGTGTCCTACTCTTTTTCCCAGTTTCACCTAGGAAAACTCCACTAAAAGTGGAGAACTCTACTTAAGTGGAGTTAAAATAGCAATATCCGCCAAAAATGGCACGCTTGCTAAACTACTGTTGAATCTCACCGTTGCATTTAAATTTTGCAGTTGGGGTGGCCACATGCCAACCCCAAAACTGCGGGACTAACCGTTGGAGGTTATCCACGCTGCATTTAACTGTGGTTTCAATGTTTTTGAACCATTTGAAACTGTGGGTTGAAGGTTGGTTAGCGGACAATGCGGAGATTTGTTACAGTTAACGGTTGCATTACCATGTGACCATACAAAAGGAACGCTGACAGGTTTTATAGACTGCGGGTGTTAACGTTAATGTTTTATGCCACCATGTGAACACATCTTGGGGAACCACTGGCGAGTTGGGACCGTCGGCGGTTCCCAACCCCCAAACTTGATTTCCTTACAACATAAATAAAACCCGCGACCCTATGAGGTTAAGAATCAAGCATAGCTCAGACGGTAAAGCCTGTGCATGCCCGGCTGGAGGTCGCACGGTTGATTCTTGCGGACCCTCCAAAATATTTACTATGTGGTTCCAAGGCCACGTGGTGACCTCAGGGCTGGCCACGTGGCATCTCCTGATTGGCCCGTCAAACCCCTTCAAACACATTTGACCAATAAAAACAAGGACACTTGTCAACTTGTGGTTGATTCTAAGGAAGGAATATTCCTCATAATATTCTCTTTTTCTGACTATGCATCTGTTTTTGTTGATTGTGCATCCCAGTCAAACTTGGTCAAACTTTCGAAAATTTACCTATTTGGAATTTCGATCAGAACGCGATATCTCCCTCATACGACATCAGTTTTCCGAACCTTTTTCTGTGTCAGAATCAGGAAGACGTGATCTACGCAACCATCCTAGTTTCAACCAAATCCTGTAACTTTTAATTTTGAGAAAAAATTATGAACTCCTGATCATTCCTCTCCATTGGGAAGCTTCTGGACCCCAAAATACTTGACTACTTGTTCATTAGATGAGGGTACAGCTCCCTCACCTTTCCAACCTCCATGCATTTTTCCTTGCTTGGTTTAGTACCTTTGAGCCCAACTCGAAGGTAGTCAACACTTCCCCTCTTTGATGCTCTTGTCCTCCTGTCAAGAATTGTATCTTCTTTGAACTCATCCAAAAATTCTGGCAAGAAATCTTCAATAGAAGGTAGTTGAACATCACTTCCTTGATCATCGATCAAATGTGGCTCATACAATCGTAATTTTTCAACATTAACAACTCAATGCATTTGCATGTAAGAAGGCAAGTCAAGTTGAAACTCATTATTACCAACTTGTTTTATGATCTTGAAAGGACCATAAAGAATGGGTTTGAGATTTTTACCTTCCCCTTGCATCCTTTCTTTGATAATGTGCAACCATACCTCATCTCCCTCTTGAAACTTGTGATCAACCCGGTGTTTGTCATGCCTCTCTTTGTATTTGCTTTGACGTTTCTCAAGCTGATCTTGAACTTGTTGATGTATAATCTAAATTTTCTCAATGAAATTTCGAGCCTTATCAATGTCACTATGGCCATCAATTGCAGCATCCTTCCCAAAGATGAAGTCTAATGGTGATTTTGGCAAATACCCAAAGCATCCTTCAAAAGGTGAAGTTTGTGTTGAAGAGTGTTTTGCCCAGTTGTAAGCATGCTGAATATAATGAAGTTGTTCATCCCACAACTTAGGATTTCTGCTGCAATATCATCTCAATAGATGCACAACTATTCTTTTCACCTCCTTGGTTTGTCCATCTGTTTGTGGATGAAAAGCGATACTATTTTTCAACTTTGTGTCCATCATTCTCCATAGATTTGACCAAAAATTCCCAATGAACCTGGAATCCCTGTCACTAACAATAGAAGTTGGCAATCCAAAATTAACCCAAACATGTTGAAAATAAATTTCATCAGTTTGTTCAGCATTAATGTTTTTCTTACATGTCATAGGTATACACATTTTACTGAATCTATCCACAACTACATAAAGATAATCATGTTGTTTTCTTGAAATATGTAGACTTCCAACAAAGTCCATGGAGACACTCTCCCATGGCCTTGATGGTACCAGTAGTGGCGTGTACAACCCAAGCTTCCTATTACTAGTCTTACTTGTTGCACACATAGAACAATATCTTATAAAATGCGACACACCATCTATCATGCAAGGCCAATAACAATACCTTTGTAGATGCACCACCGTTTTGTTTATCCCAAAGTGTCCAACAATAACAGATGAATGAGCTTCTCTCATGAAAACTAGCCTCTCTCATTGTGGAATACACATCTTGCCCAAATGAAACATCAAATTGTTATGCATGTGATAATCTTTTTCTTCAACTTGATTCCCCTCAATCAAACTAGCATACACATCCTGAAATCAATGTCATGTGAATATTGTTCTATGTAACTCTCATGTACAACATAATCATTTTTTAGTAAAGTAGATGCACTAATGATTGGTCTTGAAAGAATATCAGCAACTTTATTGAAATTACCTTTCTTGTACCTTATAACCAAGTGACATTGTTGAAGAAATCCCATCCACCTTAAATTTCTTGATTATTTCAATTTTGTTTGCAACTAAAAGTACTGTAATGGTTGGTGTTCGGTATGTACAATAGTCTCTTTACCCATCAAGTAGTGTTTCCACTTCTTGACACTTTGTACCAATGCATATATTTCTTTGTCATATGTAGGATAATTAGTTACAGTACCATTAAAAGTTTCAGAATGAAAAGTGATAGGCTTACCATGCTGCAAAATTACTGCACCATGGCATAATCACTAGCATTAGTTTGAATCTCAAATGGTTGTCTCAAATTTGGTAATTCAAGGACTGGAGATGAACTGATCTTGTCTTTTAAAGCTTCGAAAGTTTCCTATTGTTTGCCTCCCCATTGGAAGAATTTCTTCAGACTTGTCACTACATGCATATGAGCTGCGATGGAATAAAAGTTAATAAACTTTCTCCAATATTGAGTTGCATCTAAGAAACTTCTTACCTCAATAACTGTTTTGGGTGTGGGCCAATTCACAATGGCTTCCACTTTAGAAGGATCAATCCTCAATTCTCCTCCTCCTAAAATATGTCCCAAATAGACCAAAGAAGTCTTTCCAAAATCACACTTTGACATCTTAAGGAACAATTTCTCTTTCTTCAAAATATCAAGCACTTTATTCACGTGCAAGACATGATCTTCTCTTGTTTTGCTGAAAATTAAAATGTTATCTAAGTACACAATCACAAAGTCATCAAGGAATGGACCCAAAACATTATCCATAACAGGCATGAAAGTTGTCGATGCATTACAAAAACCAAAAGGCATAACTAGCCACTCAAAGAATCCTTGCTTGGTTTTGAATGCAGTTTTCCATATATCACTTTCTGCAATTCTTACTTGATGATATCCACTTCGTAAATCTAACTTAGTGAAAAAAAAATCTTCTTTCATCTGATCAAGAAAATCATCTATTCTTGGGAGTGGGTAACGAATTTTTTACCGTAATCTTGTTCAAAGCTCGAAAATATACACACATGCGCCAATTCCCATCTTTATTTGGTATCAAGATTATGGATGAACCGCATGGAGAGGTGCTTGGCCTTATGATTCCTTTATCCAACATCTCTTTGATTTGCCTATTTATTCCAACATTCTCCATTATCGACATGCGATACATAATGATATTTGGAAGAGGACAATCTTGCTGCAACTAAATCTCATGTTGAATTTCCCTTTTTGGAGGAAATCATGTTGGCTCCTAAACCATCTCATGATGCCCATTAACTACATCATATAAATATGATTTCAACATAGGATCAAATCCTTCAAATGATTCATGATTAATATCAGCTTTAGGCTTAGTCATAAGAAGAACAAAAATCTTACTTGAATTTACCAGCCTCTTTATCTGTCCAACATTTACCATAGCAATGTTTGTCTTCTTGCAATGTCCTCTAACAATGAACTCCTTGACATCTTTGAATAAATGATACTTTTTCTCATGGAGATGAAATATCGCTTTCCTGTCATACAAGGAAGGAATCCCCAATACAATGCCAGTGATTTCAAGCGGAACCACATCTAATTCAACTCTGTCAACAAAATTTGCAGTGATTGCAAAACGCAATATACATTTCTTTAAAACCTGTAGATTTGCATCCTTACAAATCCAACCCAATGGATATGGTTTTTGATGTGGTATGGTCTCAAGGTTAAGTTTCTTGACCAAGTCTTTAGAGATTAAGTTTGCTTATCACCCACTGTCAAACAATGTGCCAATCTTGGTATGCTTGGATATGACCCTCACATGAAACAATTTTATTCTTTCTTCTTCATTTGGAGTGTTTATGTGACAGTTTGATGTACTAGTACTGGGTTTAGTTTCAATTTATTTTCCCTTCATGTGCTTCAATCCCATGGCTGTAATTTTAGATTCATCACATGAATCAGATCCTAAATCATGTTGAGTTGTAGCAGCAGTTTTATGTTTCCCTTTGTTATTGGGTTTCTTTGACCTCAATTCAAGATGTAATTTCCAACAATGAGTTTCATCATGGCCTTTTTTTGAACAATGTTTACAAACAACTTTTTCTCCCTCTTTCTTAATAGATGCATTCTTTTTGTTTTTTCCTTTTGAGGTCTTTTCCTTGGCTTTACCCTTAAAAGGTTTCTTCCTACCCTCTTCAAAAATGTTCTTCCCTCTAGCTTCTAGATGTGTGGCCTGAACACATACTTCATCTAGACTGGTGGGGTTAAACATGATAATAATATTTTTTAGGTAGCTATGTAATTCTCCTATGTACTTGAGAAAATTATCTTGGCTCTGCAAATATACCCCTAATAAGATTGCTCTTCTCCTAAATTCTTGGGTGTATTCTTGCACATTTTGTCCCTTTAATTGCCTAAATTTCTACCAGTTCATGATGGCTTTATGCATATGAGCTAATGGATAAAACTGTTGTTTAATAGCAGTAATGAAATTTGACCATGATAGGGTAATGTTACCATGTTTCTTGATCTCCTCCTTTGTCTTGGCTTCCCACCAAACAAGTGTTGCACCTTCCATTCTCAATGAAGCCAATTGGATATTGGTATCATCATCTTGAAGGTTCTAGATTCTCAAATATACCTCCAATTTTCTAATCCAATTATCAAGATTTTCTGCATTTACTTCACCATTAAACATAGGCAATTCAAACTTAACATCAAGTTTTAAAAAAGGACTTTTACCAGTGTTCTTTGACTTGTGTGGCTGATGTACTAAAGAAGAAGTAGAGGATGATGATGATGAGGGTGAGGATGATGGATCTCCATTGCCTCCATTTCCTCCATTTCCCTTCTTTGAATTATCTTCATCATGGTGACCTCTTGAAGATCCTTGTCCTTCCTTTTGAAGTTTGGATCCTTATCCTTCCAATATCTCATTCCTTTCTTGATAAAGGATTCTAACCATCTCAGTCATGTCAAGAAATGATTTCCTGAACACTCTTTCTTCCTCCTTGGGATCAAATTCTTCATGGATTTCTCCTCCCTCATGAGGAATGCTTAATGGAAATTCTGCTTCCTTAGGAGGTGAACTAGGTGGTGGATATTGTGGCAATCTTTCTCTCCTTTTCTTTGGCTCTTTTTGAGACCCTTCTGCTTCCACAAATTTGCCTTCTCCTCTCTTGAGCTTGAGCCTTGCAAGAATATGAAACTTGCAAACCGTTAAACAATTCTTTGCACTAAACAACACCAGAGAATAAACTCTAGCTCTGATACCAATCTGATATGAAATGATTGTATTATTTTTGTTGTGCTAAATGTATTTTTAGTTTATAAACATGTGCATACTTGTCTCATTAGTTTGCATAAGGATTGAATATTTTTTCGATGAATTAGAGATGAATTTTAGTGAATTAGAAGCATAAAACAAGATTAAATAACATTGAACAACAATGTGAAATAGAGAAATAAGTCACCACATGAAATTTACACAGCAGGCATGATGAAGCAGTTCACCCCTCCTGGGCTACATCTGCTGGTCTAGCTCCTAATGGCCTGTCCATCTTTCATTATGCTCAAAATTTTGCTATTACATGTAGCTACAGTGCTCTAATGGTTTTTTTCTCTGCACCAATGGATTCATAATGCTCCAATTATTCAAAAATGACTCTTCATTCACTCAGAATGGGCGAAAATCGAGTCTCCTACTCTTTTGCCCAGTTTCACCTAGGAAAACTCCACTAAAAGAACGCCACTTAACTGGAGTTAAAATAAAAATATCCGCAAAAATGGCACGCTTGCTAAACTACCACCGAGTCTAACAGTTTCATTTAAATTTTGAGGCTGGGGTGGCCACATGCCAACCCCAAAACCACGGGACTAGCTGTCGGAGGTTATCCACTCCGCATTTAACTGTGGTTACAACATTTTTGAACTGTTTGAAACTGCGGGTTGAAGGTTGGTTAGTGGACCGCGTGAAGATTTGTTACAGCTAACGGTTGCATTGCCATGTGACCATACGACAAGAACGCTGACGGGTTTCGTAGACTGCGGGTGTTAACGTTAATGTTTTATGCCGCCATGTGAACACATCTCAAGGAACTGCTGGCGGGTTGGGACCGCCGGTGGTTCCCAACCCCCAAACCTGATTTCATTACAACATAAATAAAAATTGTTGCCCTATAAGGAATCGTTTAGCTCGTACAAAACATGTAACATGTCTAACGGAGGTCGCAGTGGTCGATTCCTTGCACCCTGAATAACGGCTCTACCTCTGCCTCTGCCTTTCTGCAATAACGACTCTGCCTCTGCCTCTGCCTTTCTACAATAACGGCTCTGCCTCTGCCTCTGCCTTTGCCTTTCTGCTTCTACCTTCACTGCTTCTGCCTCTGCCTTCGTTGTACCTCTGTTGTTTGACCTCTGCCTCTACCTTCGCTGTAAATATTACCTGTTGTATTTTGTTGTTGTTCTTTGCCTGTCTCTGCATCTGCTACCTTCTTTGTCTGTCTCTATCTTTTCTGCCTCTATTTCCATCAATGACAACATTTCCAACACCTCCAAAATTTTAGTATGTGGTTCGAAGGCCATGTAGCGGCCTCAGGGTTGGCCACGTGGCAGCTCCTTATTGGCCCGTCAAACCCCTCCAAACTCATTCAAATAATAAAACAAGGACACTTGTGAACCCGTGGTTGGTTCTGAGGAAGGAATATTCCTCAAAATATTCCCTTTTGCTTACTGTGCATCCCTTTTTGCTAACTGTGCATCCCAGCCAACCTTGGTCAAATTGTTGAGAATAAACTTGTTTGGGATTTTGGTCAGAAAGTGATATCCCCCTCATACGACGTCGGTTTTTCGAACCGTTCATGGAATCAGAATTAGGAAGACGAGATCTACGAAACCATCCTAGTTTAAACCTAATCATGTAACTTTGAATTTTGAGAAAAAATTATGAACTCCTGGTCATTCCTTCCCATTGGGAAGCTTTTGGACCCCAAAATACTTGATTACTTGTTCAGTAGATGAGTGTACAACTCCCTCACCTTTCCAACCTCCATCCATTTTTCCTTTCTTGGTTTAGTGCCTTTGAGCCCAAATCGAAGGTAGTCAACACTTCCCCTCTTTGATGCTCTTGTCCTCCTGTCAAGAATTGTATCTTCTCTAAGCTCATCTAGAAATTCTAGCGAGAAATATTCAATAGAAGGTAGCTGGACATCACTTCCTTGATCATCGATCAAAGGTGGCTCATACAAGCGTAAGTTTTAAACATTAACAACTGAATACATTTGCATGTAAGAAGGCAAGTCAAGTTGAAATGTATTATTACCAACTTCTTTTATGATCTTGAAAGGACCATAGCGAATGGGTTTGAGCTTTTTACCTTCCCCTTGCATCCTTTCTTTGCTAACGTGCAACCATACCTCATCTCCCTCTTGAAACTTGTGATCAACCTAGTGTTTATCACGCCTCTCTTTGTATTTGATTTAACTTTTCTCAACCTGTTCTTGAACTTGTTGATGTATAATCTGAATTTTCTCAATGAAATTTCGAGCCTTATCAATGTCACTATGGCCATCAATTGCAACATCCTTCCCAAAGATGAAGTGTAATGGCGATTTTGGAAAATACCCAAAGCATACTTCAAAAGGTGAGGTTTGTGTTGAAGCGTGCTTTGCCTGGTTGTAAGCATGTTGAATATAATGCAGTTGTTCATCCCACAACTTAGGATGTTTGCTACAATATCCTCTCAATAGATGCAAAATTGTTCTGCTCACCACCTCGGTTTGTCCATCTGTTTGTGGATGGAAAGCGGTACTATTTTTCAATTTTGTGTCCATCATTCTCCATAGATTTGACCAAAAATTCCCAATGAACCTGGAATCCCTGTCACTAACAATAGAAGTTGGAAATTCAAAATGAACCCAAACATGTTGAAAATAAAGTTCAGCAGTTTGTTCAGCAGTAATGGTTTTCTTACATGGCATAAGTATACACATTTTACTGAATCTATCCACAACTACATAAATATAATCATGTTGTTTTCTTGACATAGGTATTCCTCCAACAAATTCCATGGAGACACTCTCCCATTGCCTTGATGGTACTGGTAGTGGCATGTACAACCCAAGCTTCCTATTACTAGGCTTACTTGTTGCACACATAGAACAACCTCTTATAAAATGCAGCACACTATCTATCATGTGAGGCCAATAACAATACCTCTGTAGATGCGCCACTATTTTTCTTACCCCAAATTGTCCAACAATAAGTGATGAATGAGATTCTCTCATGAAACTTAGCATCTCTCCTTGTGGAATACACAGCTTGCCCAAATGAAACAACAATTTTTTATGCATGTGATAATCTTTTTCTTCAACTTGATTCCCTTCACTCAAACTAGCATACACATCTTGAAAATCAATGTCATGTGCATATTGTTCTATGTAACTCTCATGTACAACATAATCATTTTTGAGTAAAGTAGATGCACTAATGATTGGTCTTGAAAGCATATCAAGAACTTTATTGAAAATACCTTTCTTGTACCTTATAACCAAGTGAAATTGTTGAAGAAATCCCATCCACCTGAAATGTCTTGATCGCTGCAATTTTGTTTGCAACTGCAAGTATTGTAATGGTTGGTGATCGGTATGTACAATAGTCTCTTTACCCATCAAGTAGTGTTTCCACTTATTGGCACTTTATACCAATGCATATAGTTCTTTTCCATATGTAGGATAATTAGTTACAGAACCATTAGAATTTTCAGAATGAAAAGCGATAGGCTTACCATTCTGTAAAAGTACTGTGCCCATGGCATAATCACTAGCATCGGTTTGAATCTTGAATGACTGTCTCAAATTTGGTAATGCAAGGACTGGAGCTGAATCGATCTTGTCTTTCAAAGTTTCAAAAAATTGTTTTTGTTTGCATCCCCATTGGAAGCCTTCTTCACACTTGTCATTGCATGCATAGGAGCTACGATGGAAGAAAAGTTAGCAATAAACTTTCTCCAATATTGAGTTGCACCTAAGAAACTTCTTACCTCGGTAACTGTTTTGGGTGTGGGCCAATTCACAATGGCTTCCACTTTAGAAGGATCAATCCTCAATTCTCCTCCTCCTACAATATGTCCCAAATAGACCAAATAATTCTTTCCAAACTCACACTTTGACACCTTAAGAAACAATTTATCTTTCTTCAAAATATCAAGCACTCTATTCACATGCAAAAAATGATCTTCTCTTGTTTTACTGAAAATTAAAATGTCATCTAATTAAAAAATCACTAATTCATCAAGGAATGGATGCAAAACATTATCCATAACACGCATGAAAGTTGTCGGTGCAGTACACAAACCAAAAGGCATAACTAGCCACTCAAAGAGTCCTTGTTTGGTTTTGAATGTAGTTTTCCATATATCACTTTCTACAATTCTTACTTGATGATATCCACTTCGTAAATCTAATTTACTAAAAAAAATTGCTTCTTTCAGCTAATCAATCAAATCATCTATTCTTGGGAGTGGGTAACAATTTTTTACCGTAATCTTGTTCAAAGCTTGAAAATCTACAAACATGCACCAAGTCCCATATTTTTTTGGTATCAAGACTATGGGTGAACCGCAAGGCGAGGTGCTTGGCCTTATGATTCCTCTATCCAACATCTCTTTGATTTGCCTCTTTATTTTAGCATTCTCCATTATCGACATGTGATAAATACCGATATTTGGAAGAGGAAAATCTTGCTGCAATTAAATCTCATGTTGAATTTCCCTTTTTGGAGGCAATCCTGTTGGCTCCTGAAACATCTCATGATGTCCATTAACTACATCATATAAATCTGATTTCAACCTAGGATCACATCCTTCAAATGATTCATGATTAATATCAGCTTTAGGCTTAAGCAAAAGAAGAACAAAATTCTTACTTGAATTTACCAGCCTCTTTACCTGTCCAACATTTACCATACTAATGTTTGTCTTCTTGCGATGTGCTCTGACAATGAACTCCTTTGCATCTTTGAATAAATGATACTTGTTCTCATGGCGATGAAAGATCGATTTCTTGTAATACAAGTAAGGACTCCCTAATACAATACCAGTGATTTCAAGCAGAACCACATCTAATTCAACTCTGTCAACAAAATTTGCAGTGATTGCAAACCGCAATATACATTTCTTTGAAACATGTAGATTTGCATCCTTAAAAATAGAACCCAATGGATATGGTTTTGGATGTGTTATGGTCTCAAGGTTAAGTTTCTTGACCAAGTCTTCAGAGATTAATCTTGATTATGACCCACTCTCAAACAATGTGTCAATCTTGGTATGCTTGGATATGACCCTCACATGAAACATTTTATTCTTTCTTCTTCATTTGGAGTGTTTATGTGACAGTTTGATGTACTAGTACTGGGTTTAGTTTCAATTTCTTTTCCCTTCATGTTCTTCAATCCCATGGCTATAATTTTAGATTCATCACTTGAATTAGATCCTAAATCATGTTGAGTTGTAGCAACAGTTTTTTGTTTCCCTTTGTTATTGGGTTTCTTTGACCTCAATTCAGGATGTAATTTCCAATAATGAGTTTCATCATGGCATTATTTTGAACAATGTTTACAAACCACTTTTTCTCCCTCTTTCTTAACATATGCATTCTTTTTTTTTACCTTTTTAGGTATTTTCCTTGGCTTTACCCTGAAAATGTTTCTTCCTACCCTCTTCATAAAAGTTCTTCCCTCTGGCTTCTAGATGTGTGGCCTGAACACATACTTCATCTAGACTGGTGGGGTTAAACATGAGAATAGTATGTTTTAGGTAGCTATGTAACCCCCCTATGTACTTGAGCAAAGTATCTTGGCTCTGCAAATCTACCCCTAATAAGAGAGCTCTTCTCCTAAATTCTTGGGTGTATTCTTGCACATTTTGTCCCTTTAATTGCCTAAATTTCTGCTAGTTCATGATGGATTTTTGCATATTAGCTAATGGATAAAACTGTTGTTTAATAGCAGTAATGAAATCTGACCATGATAGAATAATCTTACCGTATTCCTGATCTCCTCCTTTATCTTGGATTCCCACCAAACAAGTGTTCACCTTCCATTCTCAATGAAGCTAATTGGATTTCAGTATCATCATCTTGAAGGTTCTGGATTCTCATATAGACCTCCAATTTTCTAATCCAATTATCAAGCTTTTTTGCATTTACTTCACCATTAAACATAGGCAATTCGAACTTAACTTCAAGTTTTAAAAAGGGGCTTTTACTAATGTTCTTTGACTTGTGTGGCTGATGTACTGAAGAAGAAGTAGAGGATGATGATGATGAGGGTGAGGATGATGGCTCTCCATTGCCTCCATTCCCTCCATTTCCCTTCTTTGACTTATCTTCATCATGGTGACCTCCTGAAGATCCTTATCCTTCCTTTTGAAGTTTGGATGCTTCTCCTTCTAGTCTCTCATTCATTTCTTGATAAAGTATTCTAACCATCTCAATCATGTCAGGAAATTCTTTCCTGAACACTCTTTCTTCCTCCTTGGGATCAAATTCTTCATGCATTTCTCCTTCCTCATGAGACATGCTTAATGGAACTTCTGCTTCTTTAGGAGGTGAACCAAGTGGTTGATATTGTGGAAATCTTGCTAGACTCCTTTGCTTTGGCTCTTTTTGAGACCCTTCTACTCCCACCAATTTTCCTTCTCCTCTATTGAGCTTGAGCCTTATAAGCATATGACACTTGCAAATCGTTAAAGAATTTTTTGCACTAAACAACACCAAAGAATAAACTCTAGCTTTGATACCAATATGATATGAAATGAATGTATTAGTTTTGTTGTGCTAAGTGTCTTTTCAGTTTATAAACATGTGCATACTTGTCTCATTAGTTTGCATAAGGATTCAAGATTATGTCCATGAATTAGAGATGATTTTTAGTGAATTAGAAGCATAAAACAAGCTTAAATAACACTGAACAATAGTGTGAAACAGAGAAATAATTCACCACATGAAATTTACACAGAAGACACGATGAAGCAGTTCACCCCTCTTGGGCTACATCTACTGGTCCAACTCCCAATGGCATGCCCATCTTTCATTATGCTCAAAAATTTTTCTATTACATGTAGTTACAGTGCTCTAATTGTTGTTTTATCTGCACCAATGGCTCCAGAATGCTCTAATTAGTCAAAAATGACTCTTCATTCACTCAGAATGGGCGAAATTTGAGTCTCCTACTCTTTTGCCCAGTTTCACTTAGGAAAACTCCACTAAAAGTGGAGAACCCCACTTAACTGGAGTTAAAATAGCAATATCTGCCAAAAATGGCTCACTTGCTAAACTACCACCAAATCTAACCATTGCATTTAAATTTTGAGGTAGGGGTGGCCACATGCCAACCCCAAAACCGCGGGAATAACCGTCTGAGGTTATCCACTCCGCATTTAACTATGGTTTCAACATTTTTGAACCATTTCAGACAGCGGGTTTAAGGTTGGTTAGCGGACCGTGCAGATATTTGTTACAGTTAACAATTGCATTTCCATGTGATGATATGACGGGAACACTGACGAGTTTCGTAGACTACGGGTGTTAACGTTAATTTTGTATGCCACCATGTGAACACGTCTCGGGGAATTGCTAGCGGGTTGGGACCGTCGGCGGTTGCCAACCCCCAAACCTGATTTCATTACAACATAAATAAAACCCGCGGCCCTATGAGGTTAAGAATCAAGTGTAGCTTGGATGGTAAATCCTGTGCATGCCTGTAGGGAGGTTGCGGGGTCGATTCCTGCAGACCCTCCAAAATTTTACTATGTGGTTCCAAGGCCACATGGCAGCCTCAGGGCTGACCACGTGGCAGCTCCTGATTAGCTCGTCAAACCCCTATAAACTCATTCGACCAATAAAAAAGGACACTTTTCAACCTACGGTTGGTTCTGAGAAAGGATTATTCCTCATAATATTCCCTTTTGCTGACTGTGCATATGTTTCTGTTGAATGTGCATCCCAGTCAAACTTGGTCAAACAGTCGAAAATTTACTTGTTTGGAATTTCGATCAGAACGCGATATCTCCCTCATATGACATCGATTTTTCGAATCATTCGCAGCGTCGGAATCAGGAAGATGAGATCTACGCAACCATTCTGGTTTCAACCCAATCCTGTAACTTTGAATTTTGAGCAAAATTTATGAACTCCTGATCACCACTCCATCCTTAAGTAAAATATATTTGTCCTCATGGAGATAAAATACCGCTTTCTTGTCATAAAAATATGGACTTCCCAAGATAATCTTGAAAATTTCAAGTGGAATTACATCTAACTCGACTTCATCGACAAAGCTTACAGTAATAGCAAATCTAAAAATGCATTTCCTTGTAACTTGTAAATTAGCATTCTTAACTATCCACCCCAAAGGGTATGGTTTATGATGTTCCACAGTTTCAAGGTTAAGCTTTTTGACTAAATATTCTGAAATCAAGTTTTATTATGATCCTGTATCAAATAATGCATCAATCTTTGTATGATTAGAAATCACTCTAATATGGAACAATTATTCTCTTATGTCTTCATTTGGAGTGTTGATGTGACTATTTGAGGAACTAGTACATTCAACATGTTTCCTTTTCAAACCCATAGCAGTAATTTTTGTCTCATCTCGTGAATCTGACCCTAAGTCTTTTTTCAGCTATAGCAACAATTTTTCCCTTCTCTTTGGCTTTCAATCTATCTGGTTTCAATTCTAGATGAAGTTGCCAACGATGGTCTTCATCATGGCCAGTCTTTGAACATTTTTTGCAAATGAGTTTTTCATTCACTTTCTTGATACTTGCATTCTTCTTTCCCTTCTATTTTCCTCCCTTCTCTTTTCCCTTATCCTTACTTTCACCTTTCTCCTCTATGTTTTGTTTTCCCCTTGCCTCCAAGTGTGTAGCTTGTACACAAACTTCATCTAATTTTTTTGGGTTAAGCATAAGGATAGTATCCTTCAAATAGGAATGTAGACCTCCTATGTATTTGAAGAGTTCATCTTGAGAATTCAAGTTTACTCCTAACAACAAATCTCTCTTTCTAAACTCTTGTGTATACTCTTGAACAGTTTGGCCTTTGAGTTGCCTAAAGTTTTGCCAACTCATAATTTCTTTTTGCATATAGGATAATGGATAAAAAATTATTTTAATGGAAGAAATGAATTCAACCCAAGAAATGGAAATCTTACCATGGATTCACATTTCCTCTTATGTCTTTTCCTCCCACAAAACTAGTGCTGCTCCTTCTAGCATTAATGAAGCCAATTGGATCTTGATATCATCCTCTTGTAGATTTTGAATTATGAAGTATACTTCCAATTGAAGAATCCAATTTTCTTTCTTCTCAGCATTAACCTCTCCATTGTATATGGGAAGTTCAAACTTGATGTCCAACTCGAGTAATGGAGTCTTTCCTTTTGGGATCTTGGAATGAGTGTGGGTATGAATTTTTGTGGTGGATGTGGAATATGAAGATGTTGATGAAGATGATGAGGATGAGGATGGTGGAGATGGAGATGCATTTCCTCCACTACCTTGAGATGGTGGAGGTTTACCTCCACTACCTTTTGAGCTCTTCTCTTCATCCTTCTTACTGTCTGAAGAACCTTCTCCAACTTTTTCTGCAATGAATGCTTCATACATGACTTTAACCATTCTTTGCATCTCTTTGAATTCTCTCTTAAAATCCTCTTCTTCAAAAATTGCACGAGTCTCTTCATAGCGTGACATTTTGTCTTTGGATTCAAGCTTAATCTCTGTAGCTTGTACCTCTTCAATCACTTCAACCTCTTTTACAAATTGCACTTCTTCTATCTCAACTGATGGAGATGAAATTTGAGGTGCTTCAAGTGTTGCCTTGAGTGGTCCTTAGGGTGAGGATGAAGCTTTCTCAGCTCTCTTCCTTCTTTTCCTAATCTCAGGACTAGATACCAATAGCTTTCCTTCTCCTCTCTACAATCTCAACCTTGTAAAAAAATTGAAACTATTAAAACCCTTCAAGAAAAACAAGTAAGCAACCTTGTGCTCTGATACCTACTTGATCTGAAATTGATTGATAGTTATTGTTGTGTTAGTATCATTTCGAGGTATAAAATTATCTTTGCTTTGGTTTGCTTATTCATCAAGAGTTTGTCCATGAGCAGGTGATTGTCAATTCAATTTACTTTGTGAAATTTAGTGTTTTTCAGAAGCTTAAAAAAATAATTTTAAATGACTGAAAAGTAGCAAATATAAACACAACAAACACACATAATAGAGCTCAATACACAGAATTTTTTTGGAGTTCACCCCTCCTAGGCTACGTCTCCTTGGTCCAACTTCATAGTATGGGCATATGTATTAGCATAAAGTGTGCTCATATTTATGTTACAACATTAAAATGCTATTGGAACCTATTCCAATGAGTTTAAAACATCAAAATCTACCATAAATGATTGTTTGTTTGCTCATTTTGGATTCTAGATTCTTTGGAAATCACTCCAACACCTGGTGGCCCTAGCCTTCAAAAATATTAAAATGCACAAAAACACCTGTAGATGACCTTTTCTACCTCTGAAACCTACTTCCTTGAGTTCCTAGCATGTAAATTAGCCAATAATGCCTCTTTTTGAGCTCTTTTTGGTCGAAAATTGCCTCGGTTATGGAAAAAATTGTATTTCCCCCAATTTCTCCACTATTCTTGGAAGACTACCAGTTAAAATTCTAAAAATAGCCATTCCACCACATTTGGTGCACTCCTCCAATTTCTTCTCTATATTAATCCACTCTTAATTAAAAATAAGTGCACTTAACAATAAGATAAACACATTTTAATAGTTAAGCACTTTTAGCGCTAATTGTGGTTAATTATGCGTTAATTGTGGCTTAACCATAATAATTATGGTTTAACGAATTCCCGCTGGTGGTAGCGCTGGCCTTTGGTTCTGGTGTTCGAGAACATGGGATAGGGGGTTGGCCCCCTCCGTGCTTCGTTGGTCAGACTGCGTAACGGCCAAGTATATGATGGTGCAAAAGTTTTTCAAGTTTGGAGCCACGGCCAATGGTTAGGGCGCGATCATGGTGGGGCGGATGTTTGGGGTTTAAACCTCGACCCCACTCCCAAAACTTCCAACTTGTGCGCATATAATTCATAGACTTTTTGATTTAATATAATTCCAATGAACCTTATATACCATCGACCATGGCTTAAATATCTCTACGGAAACCATTGTAACAGACCTTGTTTGAATAGTTCGCCACCATGACTATGGTTTATAACATAACAGAGTTGGCATATGTTTGAATTACATGGACTTTGCAACTTTTTTAAATTACAACGAATTAAAACTTGGCTTAAATACGAACTATGTTGATTTAAACATGTAGATTTTCATATATCAAATTTAATATTTAAATAAAATATATATAATATATAATATAAGAAATATATTATGTTAGAAACATAAAATATATTATATTATATATTATATATAAATATATATAATATTTAAAAATAAAAATAAATGAAATTCCCACCTTAAAAAAACATTAGAAAATTTCACCCACATAGACCAAATTGGCGAATCTGAAAATGCCACTTGTCACAGCCTCATTGGCAGAAACTTGAATAATATTCCTGAAGATTATTTTTTGCTGACTGGGTTGCCACACCATCCCTTTACCTATTATGCCCTTTTTTTTACATGTTTTGGAAAGCGAACAACAGACCATAACTCACTCATACAAACTCAAATTTTGATGAAACGAGTTGCGCCAGAATCCTAGCGATGAAATATATCTCTTCGTTCAGGTCTTAAGCATTTCTGATGATGTAATAGGTAAGACAGAAAGTGTTGCTGACAATCTCTCCATGAATTCTTCCCATGTCATGTTTATGGAGGAAAAGTGATGCATCACAATGAGTTTGATAATGCCATGATGAAAGAGACTAGTATGATGATTTTCTCTTCTTCTCTGAACCTTCTCAACCATCTTAATCAAGCACCTGTATAAATAATGAGGCAAATCAAATGTTTTGACTCTGGTAAAATTCATCAAAATCTTGATGTGATACCTATATAGCCTGGAGAATCTTCATTCATATGTAAATTACTTCATTATAAACATCATCAGAGGAGCATAATTGTTTCTGAGATTTCTGAACAGAAAAAGAAATTTTGGATCATCACTAGCATGAGGCTTTAGGAACTTCTTGTAATTTTCAATTTCAAGGTCCATACCCTTGAACCATTTCTCTCCATGAGAAGGGATACCCGTAGCTGAAGCAATTACGTCAGATGATAAGTTGATCTCCATACTTGCAAGGGTGATCTTTCCCATATTGTAGTTGGTTGCAAAAAGGTTGGACAACTGAAGATGATACCCTCCTTCCATAAGCCTTTCACAAAATGTTATGCATTGAGTTCTTTGAAAGCATCTTCTTGCCAATGGCAAAGAATTAATCTCATGCATGGTGAATGGCTCAAGTCTAATATGGTGTCCTCCTTTGAAAATATTCTTGTCACTTTCCATGGTTTTGGTCACTGGAATGATGAAAACCCTAGGATGTCAATGAAATGAGTGAATGAGAATGGAAATTTGGAAAACAGAGTGTACGAAGATGTGAGTTTTGTGGATGAAATGGAGGGTCTTGAAACTGAGAAAAATTATAGAAAAATTTGAGTGGGTAGTGTTGTGTGTCAGCTTCAAGTTTAAGGTGGAATAAGAGAAAATGGATGAGTGGAAGGTATCAAAATGTCTAAAATGCAGGAAATTCCAAATTTTGACTGTGAGAATAGCCCATGCAATAGTATGGCAAGTTTTTGAGGTGAAAAATGGGTGATGGTGTTGAGTAAAAATTTTGAAAAAAAATCAGTGAATAGTATGGTTTCTTTTCTCCATAATGAAGGTGGAATGAAGACAAATGGAGGAGTTTAAGTCATTCAAATCCTCAAAAAAAATCATTTCTTTAAGAATCATAGAGCTGGACAAAAGTTTTGATAAAATTTCAGAGGGTATACTGACACCTTAGCTCCACAATGCAAGTGGAATGAGTGAAAATGGATAAGTCTAAGTCCTTCAAAACCCTAAAACACACTCACCTTAATTTTGACAATTTTGACTGTGGTTGTGTTAAAATGATTTAGAATTTTAGGGTTTTAATAGTTTGATTTGATGTCATGGATGATGTGTGGGAACAGGTATATGTAGATGGGTATGTAGGATGCAGGTTTAGTGTTTTGTGATAGTTTAGGGTTTATTTCAATGGTAGATTAGGGGTTTTCAAAAAACATTTTAAAAAAAATGAATATAAGGATAGTGAGGATATGGAGAAGACACAACTGATGTATAAAAACCATGAAAATATTTCCAAAACAAACAAAGGATGGTTGCTCACCTTGTGAAGTAGCTAAGCAATGAAGGGAGGTCGGAATCCTTTGAAGTTTGTAGGGATTCTGGCTTACAAAACACCGGAACTAGCCACCTACAGGAGTGTAATACTATTTTCTCCATTATACAGAAACGTAATAGCAATGTTCTTCATAGACATGAATGTAGCAAAGGTTTATTACACTACCCAGAAGCGTAACAATGTTGCTTCCCTCACACACACAAAAACGTAACACTTGATTTATTCACTTTCAGAAACATAACAAAGAGTTTCTCCAACACTCATAGGAGTGTAACACTTGATTTTTACAACTGACAGGAGCATCACAAAGCTACTTCTTCTCACCCACAAGAACCTAACAAAAGGTTTTTACTCCCACGGAAGTGTAACAATGAACTTGATTAATGAAAAAAACAATCCTCAAAAGGGTAACAAAGGAATTTTTAATGCTTGGATTTGGAGTTTAAAATAGTGAAGGGTTACTCTCTTATATGTGGAAAGGGTAACAATGAATAAACATGAAATTCACTCACCCTTTATAAATATTAATGACTCTTACCTTTTCATATGACATTTACATTGACTTTTAACCCTTTTGGAACTTGGAGGATGACATGTTGGCCTTTTCAAATGAGGTAAGAAGACAAAATAACACTTTTTGAACCCTTTGACATGAAAGGTGACTTTTTGGCTCCTTAAGTAAGATGTGAGGACAAAGTTAACCTATTTTTCATTTATTGACACTTGAGATGAATTTCTTAGGCATTTAAAATGAGACATTGAGACAAATTTTCTTCTTTTCATGAGGCAGCAAGATTGTTATAAAAAACTTTGAAATCCTTCACCTTTGGACTTTCACATTGGATAACGACTCTTCAAAACAAATAAAATGTCTTTGAAGCTTGAAATGACACTCTTTTTCATTTGACTAGGACAGTAGGTCAAAATTACCTCCCTTGGATCTCTCACAGTGGATGATGACTTTTTGATCCTTTAAAAGAGACAATGAGACAGAGTTCTTCAATTTTCATGAAACAGTGAGACAGAGATGAGATGTTTGAAACTTTTTCTCGAAATTTGAGCCATATGAAAAAATAAATAGGATTTATTTAAATTTCATAATATTTCTTACTCCTTCATTAGGGTTTCATGGATGAAATGGAGGATTACTACCTTCTGTTTAGTGAAAATTTGAAGGTTTTTCCAAAGGCAGGGTTGAACCTAGACTTGACCTAAATGAAATTAAATGACATCACCCTAGACCTTTTGAATGATGATGATGGAGATGGTGACCTTGAAATTGATGATGGCGATGACCTTGAAAATGGTGATGATAAATGAAATGAAGGAGAATCATACATGCTTTAGCCTTCTTTAGTGACCAAAATTATTTCTAAGAACTGGTTTGAAAAAGTAAAAATTTTGACCTATGACTTAATGGAAAACAATTGAAAGAGTCATCTGATCACTGACATACCTGGGCTAACACTACCAACAATCATTGAATCCATAAGGATTTTTAATCTTTATGAGTAACAACACTACACTTAGCAGAACTAGAAGAACGTGTTTTCCAAACTGCACGAGAACTACTTCCCTCACGAGTCACCATGTGCCATGCTTGGTCTCGATGGTTTGCTTCCTTCAAATCCTGGTTCAACTACCATATCTTCATTGGAACCAACACCCCCAACTCCACTAGACAACGATTCACCATTTTGTACTAGTGATTCGCCATTTGTACTGGTGATTCGCCATGATTTTACAAGATAATATAATCTCATGAGAGATTCACCAAAAAAATTATATATACATATTATATTATTAATAAAATCGCATTCCATTTTTCCTATGTATCATGGGTATTCGCCCATTTTTATACATATAAATTTAGGGGGGTTCTTAAAATTTTCCCTGGCCAGCATCAAGTGATTGGGAACATACACACCCACCCTTCTCAGGAGGATTATGCATAGAAGCAGGAGGATGATTTGTGCAGCGAGGGCAGGGAAAAATCAGTCCAATCACATATACAGCCTGCTCTAGGCCTTGATGTTTCGTTACATGGATGCATTCCACCAGGGAGACCTCCTGATTGGAAGATGATCAAAGAGTTCTCTCAACATGGTGCAACATTGATATATTTGGCTAAGGAAGGAGACTTAGGAGGAGCTACCACAGCACAGAGAACCTTTGATGGGTTGGGATGAGAAACTTTCTGATATTGACATTGCCATCTCCCACTCAGCTATTTGTGCTGAAATATGATGATTCAGGAATCTGTGATGGCATGGGCATGGTGTCAAAGGGCTACTACATAACCTTGGGGCAGCAAATGATACTTCCATACATGAGGAATATTTCTGAATATGACAATAGGTTATTGACACTCTTGCATGCATTAGCCAAACTATGGAATTTTTGGATGGGAAATACCTTCCAAGAGGAGGTTAACCTCCATGTACTTCAATCTTGTCCTGGGAAAGATCGGCTACAAGGAAGGCAGCAAAAGTGGGGTAGCAGTACTCCAACATGTGGCTTTGGCATTGAGCATGTCAAAGAGGAGAGCTATGATGAGACAGGTGCTTCATTTCAGATTTCTACAGCATTGTCATTGTTGGGAAGGATGGATCCATATTGGGAGTCCCAACTATTGGTGGAGTATTCCAAGAACCTCTTCACATGTAAGGTTCTTGATGGGCAAGTGACAGATGGGAAATATAGAGTGGTTGATGGAGTCATTTATTTCCATGATCATATTTACTTGACTAGAGACTCCAAGCTCAAGGAGGGGATTCTACATGCAGCATACGAGGCACTCTTTTGAGGGCATGAGGATTCCATTGAGTCCTATATCACCATCATGGAGGGATTCTATTGGGAGGATCTCGAAGAAGATGTGCTCCAACATATCAGGAGGTATGTAGCTTGTTTGATGAATGAGGAGGAGAGCAACCACCTTGCAAGGTTGTTTCAGTCACTTCCCCTTTTGATGAAGAGATGGGAAGGTTCATCTAAGGACATCTTCACCAACTTGTTTACAATATATGGTAAAGATTGTATTTTGATGCTTATTTATCAACTAACAATGTATGTACATTCCTTTACCATACATTTGCAGCACATTTCTCCACAAGATAGCAAGCCTCTCTTTGGATCTCATGGTCCTTTTGGGACTACATTCAATGATGGGATTGACCAATTTCTAGAGGAATTTGGGCAAAAGTTGTTTTGCTTGTTTCATATTCAACCAACTCCTAATGTCCTCCACTATTTTCAAGCTTTTGAGAAGCTTACGGCAGCAATCAAGTGGTTGGATGGTCACTTATCATATGATGTTTTGAGACAGCTAGAGGGAGAACAATGTTGGTCTCATTTGAGGGGCTACTGTCACCATCTAGCATGTTATATGACACATAGTCCATTTTTCTTTTGGAGCCCTTGTAGTGATGAAATTGTATTCACTATATGTGGGATGGATTAGGCAAGAGAGGTTCCTAGAACCAAAGAGTGGGATCATGAGATTCCAAGTACCTTTTGGCTTCATGAGGACTATATTATTGAATCCCAAGATCAACAACTCCATATTTATCATAAATGGAGAGAGGGACAGCGTGATTTGAATAACTTCATCTCTCATTTTCAGCCATGCAGCCCCTATACATTGAAGAAGCAGGGGATTGGTGAGTTTTTCTATGAGATACCAAGGATGGCTCACTTTGTTTGGATGATAGCATGGAGATTGGAGCTTCTCATTGGGGTTGAGGCACCCAAAATTTACCATCTCTCATGCCTTAAGGAGGCCAATGGACATCATATAAATTTTTCTATATATCTCCCACTTCTTCATGATGAAAGCTATTTGGTTTATCTACCAAATGCTAACTTATGTACTTGGGAGGAGACATATCCATTGGAGGTTTTGCAATATCCTTGCACTTGCTTGAGGACAAGCAACATTTTGGAGGGGAGGACTGTAATATTCCTAAATTATCTTGCCACTAATTGGAATATTAAAGTTTTGTTTTGTCACTTAGATAGGTGAATAAGTGGGTAGGGATACCCATAAATCTCTTTATAAAGAATAAAACCACTTCTCATGTGAAAGTGGATCATCATTTCAGCTTAATAAATCACCCTAAGGTGTGCACGGGAGCTAGAGCATGTGGACTAGGTCAATGTTGACCAAATCAACAACGCGGTTATGGATATCATGGAGGTTTGATGGAGGAAAACATAGTTATTTAAGAGGAGTGTATGCATGAGAGTGGCTCCATTATTGAGTGGGAAACAGGGTGAGGAAGCTCACCAAGCATAAAAGGAGGAGGATGGCACCATTAGAGGACGTGGATTTGTATTATTTATTTTGATATTTTTAGATCTAGATTTGTCATGTGACATTTCTGTGCATGATTTTGCTGATTAGCGGGGGTTTTTGTGCTGCTTAGCACAAGGGTGTTTCCAAGTGGAAATCCCACCCTCATACTTGGGGGATTTAAAGTGCCTGCTCAGGAGAGGTTATATTGAGCTTCATTACCACTATCTGGCATTTGGCCAAGCTTCAGTCTCATATACAGTGCAGTTTTGTTTAGAGTTGGGTTGTGTTGTAGGGGTGTAGTAGTGGAGGAGAGAGATCTCCAATTTCTGAGCCAGTTTTCCATTGGAGGGATCATCCGTTCATCCAGAAGCTTGTGAGGAATATATCAGGGCCTCAGTTCATATTTTAGCACCAGGCCAAGTAGCTATCATCAACTACAACGCAGTTTCCCTCAAGAACTGTGTTATTTTATAGAGCAGCCACAGCAGTGGGTTTATTACCCTAGTGGAGGAGTTGTGTTTCCTTTGAGGGGATCAGCCCTTAACTTAGGAGATATATTGGAGGAGGATCATCCATTGCATATTTAATATCAGCCACAATCTATCATTGATTCAGTTGTAGTGATTATTTAGCCCTAGGGCCATATCTGTTATATTTTGTATAGTGTGTATTTCCGGAATCCTTTTCTGGGTTGTCCTGGAAATTTGTTTTGGGGCTTGGATCTATATTCCTTTCACTATTGGAGAATTTTTGCAACATATACATGTATTTCCATTTTCAGTTGTAGCTATCCCCTCATAGACAGCGCATTTTTGACATTCCAATTTTTATTGTATTAGCAACATTTAAAATCTAGGAGTATGCTTTCATGGGAGGCTTGTTTGCCCAACTCGAGTGATATTTTCCTCAAGTATATGTACCTATTTTGTTGTTATAATAATAATGGAATGGATCTATGGTTGTCTCATGTATTGATCTATTTATATTTTTGTATATTTCTAGTTTTATGTACTATATTGTTGCTTTCCCCATTTGGGAATATTACATTCAAAAACATATTTTATGCCCAACACTTCGCAATTAGATTCAGCTAACAATTTAGCTAAAACTTATCCCTTTACTAAATTTGTACTTTTAATGGTAAGGTAAAACTCAAGGATTTTATGTATCCATCTTCCTCTTCTTCCATCAGTGTCTGGTTGTGTACGAACACTTTTTATAACATTGTTAGCTACATAGGCAATAATGGTAGAATGGAGGACATACATTCTAAAATATTTCAGGGCTTAAACTAAGGCATAGGCTTGTTTTTCAATGATATAATACTTAAGTTCTGTATCTCTCATTACCTTGCTAAATAATGCTATGGGTTGATCATGATAATCGTCATTCTTCTGCAAAAGGATAGCAGCAAGGGTGGTTTCAGAAGCAAAAGAGAATATACTGAAAGGCTTACAGTAGTTTGGACTAGCTAAGGTAGGAGCTTCAGAAATGGCTTTCTTTATTTGATCAAATTCATATCATGCAGGAATGGTCCATTTGACTTCATGTTTATTTTTTAGCATATTTGTTATGTCTTTAACTATTTCAACATAATTAGGTATAAATCTTCTCAAAAAGTTAATCTTCCCTAAAAAGGCTTGTATCTCTTTCTTATTTCTAGGTAATGATAATGATTGAATAACATATACCCTTTTGGGACCTATTACTACTCCATCCTTTTAAATGATATGACTTATTAACTTTCCCTCTTTGATTGAAAATAATGATTTCTTAGGATTAAGAGATATTCCAAACTTTCTGCACCTGTCAAAAACCTTCATCAAGTGTTTTAGATGTCTCTAATCTGATTCAGAAAAAACAGTTAAATCATCAATAGAAATAACAACAAATTTGTTTACCTTCCTAAGAAAGGCTAATTCCATGGCTCTTTGGAATTTTTCTCCTACATTTGATAGGCCAAAAAGCATTTTGGCATACATGAATGTGCCCAAAGGTGTAGTAAAGGTTGTCTTCTCTCTGTCTTCTGAATTCACCAATATCTGAATATAACTAGATAAGCCATCAAGCATAGAGATTATGTTAGCACCTGACACCCTTTGCAGTAATTGATCCATCTTTGGAAGTGGATATTTATCCTTTTGGGATTCTCTATTAAGGTTTATAAAATCCACACAGTCTAATTTCACCATTCTTTTTTCTGACAGGGACTAAATTGGCAACCCAATTAGAGTATCATAAAGGTACAATTATCTGGGCATATAAAAGCTTCTTAAGTTATTTTTCTATGGTGGGAAGCAGAACTGGATTCATTCTTCTTAAATTTCATTGATAGGGTTTTGATTATGGTTTTAGTGGAATTTTATGCTCAATTAAAGATGTGTCATAAGTTTTTAAATCAACATAAGACTAGACAAAAACATCTTTGTAATTCTTAAGAAGTTTGATATATTCATATTCAATTTCATGAGTTAAAGATGCACAAAGTTTAATATTTTTAATCTCTTCATCAGTACCAATATTAGTGTCTTCAATGTCATTTTCTGGTGAAACAGAGAATGGATTTTTGGGAACATCATTTTCAACAAACAATTTTTCTAAAGCTACAAGTCCTTTAGGGATAAAATCGTTTGATAGTTTTATAATATCTTGATCAGCTACCTTTTAATTTAGATCTAAATTTTCCTTGTCTTTAGTAACTTCATTAATGTTTGGGTTATCTTCTTCAATTTGTAATACAGAAAATTCATCAATAACTTGAAGAAAGGATTTCAATTGTTCATCATATTCAAATATTTTCCAATGCTTAAGATTGTCTGGAATTGATGGCCTATATTTGACTTGAATTTGGTATTGTATCTAAAATTAATCTGGAATCTTAAAAGAACTAGAAGAAACAGCGACTGAATCTGCATGAATGTTTTCATCTCTATGAATAAAAGTGATATTGAAAGCATTGAAGGAATTTTCAATGGTGTCCCAAATTTCATTTTGTGTAAGACTTGAGCCTGGGATGCTTTGTTTGACAAAGACTCCTAACCTGTCTTACTATAAGTTCAGAATTAGTAAAGACACTCAAATTTTGGATCATTAAACTTTTCGCAAGCTGTAATCCTAGGATAAAACCTTCATACTCAGCAACGTTATTTGTGACCTAAAAATCTAACTTTCATGATAGAGTGATAGTTTCTTTATCAGGTGAAATCAAAACAAATCCTACTCCAGCTCCATGTTTGGTGCAAGAACCATCAAAGAATAATTTCCAAATTTCAGTTTGGACAGATTTAGGAGTTTCAATTACATCCTCAATCTTAATATTTGGAAACAACTAAAATCATGATCAACTACATAAATGGGATGATTTCTAGCCTGGTCAGCTTTGCAAACAGTGTTTAAGAATCTGACTTCCCTATATAACCTAAGGCTCTCTCCACCATAGACAAGTATAGTGGCAAAAGACATATCGATTTGAAGACTCCCTCCCAACTTTGCACAACATGATCTTGATAAAAGCATTTCAAATTTGGGGGGAATATCAGTAACAACTATGTATAATACAACACTTTTGACTGGTATTTGATATAAAGTGACCACTAGGTCTTTTATAAGTCCTAAACATTTCACCCTTTTAGAGTCAAAGGTATACAGGTCGTGATAGGTTCAAGTGATATCCAAATTAAGTTGTTCCATAATGACTCTAGGCATTAGGTTGTGTGAAGCTCCAGAATCCAACATACAATTGTATAGCAAGGAGTCATGCACTTTCAAAGTCACATAAAAAGGTGGTATGGATTCATCAATCATATTAGAACTAGGACCAAATCTATGGTGGGTCTTTCATTTTGCAGATTAATAATCTCCTTCAGCATCCACACTAGAGTTTTGGATCCATTTTGCAACTTGACTCTTATATAAAGGGTTTTTAGAAAGTTCTGAAAGTGGAATTGGAACTTTAACTTTTTCTAACTCTTTTTCGACATTAAAATTAGTAAATATAGTTTTATCAATTTTAGCAGAATCACTTGACTGGTTTTGAGGTTGAATAGAATTAGTTTGAGTTTCAGCAGTTTTTACTTGAGTTTAAATTATTACAGGGTTTTTGGGAGGTCTACGAGGACCATCCCTAGGTCTTAAGTCATATCTTCTATTAAGTTCTGCAATCAAAAACTCAGAGAAAAAAAAAATTAAAATTTGATATTTAGAAACCTGAGAAGTATCTTGGACTTCTTGAGGGATTTGACTTTAGGGAACATGAAAAATGTCAGTCTAAAGGGATTTATGATCTATGTTATTAATATCTTTAGTGATAGATAAAGTATTGTCATCAGGTTGTTGATCATCAATCAACAGTAGTGTGGGTACTTGTTTGTCATTACGTGGCTTCTAAAGAATTTGTAATGGAGGAGACCTTTTATATTGACCTTGAACTTGTGTTTACGGTCTAGAAACAGTTTATTGGATTGTTATTGGTTGAGTTTAAACATTTGAAATCCTATTTGATAGGCTTCTAAGAAGTGATGTGATTTCATCTATTTTTGCATCTTCACTTTTAGATTTAGAGGAAGAAGAAGCTTCCCGATTTGATTTTAACTTCTTTTGGACTTTTTCAGCTTTAGCTTTTAGCTTGGCTGATGCAGACCTATTTGTTTCAACCTCTATATCATTTGTTTGCATGTCCTCTAAGGTTCAAGATGTTCTCTCTCAACATGACAACAAATTCATCCTCAAAGGCTTTTGAAAATATAACCTTAGCTGCTGCTACAAGGGGTTTACAATCAGGAGGCATCTTATGGTAAATCTTATTAAATATTTTGATGAAATCAGCAACTAGTTCTCCAAAATTTCTTTTTAGTTCTTCAAATTCAGTTAAGAAATCCACAGGGTCCTTTTTCACTCCCCATTTATTTTTAAATATATTAGTTAATTCTTTCCAAGATCTAATGGAATTAAGTGGTAATTGCCTAAACCAAATGCTAACATTTCCTTCTAGGGATTGCACAAACAATCTCATATAAACATTTTCATGTTCTATGTTCATGTTATCTACAAAATCCAAAAATGTTGCCAGATGGTCTTCAGCTAGTAAACTAGTTTCTTCATTAAATATAGGAAGGTGTTTTAGATATCCTGGAGGAAAATCATTGAGGGTAGAAGGAAGTAAGAGAGGGGCATATCTTGCTTGTACAATTGGTCTAAAACTAGCCATACTTGAATATGTAGTTGTAGAGGAATTAGTATTAGTAGTTGAAGAGGAACAAATAGAGTTTGTAGGTGAAGATGGAGAGGAAGCAGGTGAGGAATGAGGTGGAGAACGAGGAGGAGAATGAAATGGGATGGAAGACCTTCTTCGGGACCTTAAAGGAGTTTTAATGACCAATTTTTGAACCTCTTCTTCTCCTCCTCTATGTTCAAATAAAGGATTGGCATAAAGAGAAAAGATATCTTATGATTGGTGTGAAGTAGAAGGTGCAGAATATGTAACAGGGGAAATGAAATCAGTAGGTTTGAATCAGGGTAATTTTAGATCCAAATCCTGCTGTGATATAGGAGATTCAGAAAGTTCCTGAGGTAATTTATAGGACTCTAAAGAATGAACTAACAAGGCTAATTGAAAATACACTCCTTTAGATACTAAATCATGCACTCTCTGAGGTATGTCTTCTAATTCTAAAGGAATGGGTGAAGATCTAAAAGGATCATGAATTATATTAATCTCATTTTGTGCAATAGAAGAAGGGGTTTGATGCCTTCTTCTAGAAGAAGCTCGTCTTACCAGTGTCTCTGGATCTGATAAGGTTTGGAAAATTTCAGAGTCAGATCGAGATCTGGTGTGCTTTGAAGGAGCCAGTTCGGTCACAGTGGAGTCGCCAGGTGATAAATTTTGACCTAGCTAAACCTTAGTCACCTTAAAGGAATAGGGTTTTATCGTTGTCCTAGGGAAAACAAATCAAATTCGTTCCCTGGAAACGACGCCAAATTGATGTTGTCCTTTGAGATCATTGTGGTAAATAAACATGCCAAAGCATCTATAATGTTTTGTTGTGTTTTATAATTTTGGAGGACCAATGTATAATACAACTTTTAGCAAAGAGTTATTGATTAAATATTCTAGATAATATCAATATTTATAAGTAAGGGTTGTTTGTTTATCTCACAAAGTGATTTATATTTTGTAAATGGCTAAGTAGACTTATGTAAGAAGATATGATTATCAAATATACAGTTTGAATTATTTAATTAATCATAAGCTAGAAAACCTTTAAAAAATGTTGAAAATTTCTACAAAATACATTTAATATTATGAAGATGCTCACAATTTATAAATGAAAGGGACTTAAATCAACAAATTTTTAAGTAACTAATTCTTTATATTGATAATAACTTCAGGAGGAATTATAAGATAACTGAAACATAGTTTATCTCGCCTAGATATCTTGATAACAATTAAACATATGAAGAGACAAAATGTATGAAAACTAGAAAAACCCACAGAGAGAACAAAGTTGTATGAGACAAATTCAAAATCCTTCTTCTATTATTGATGATAAAAAAAAATTATACAATTTATGCTTACAAAAATTCACTTATCCAAGGGTGCAACCCTTAATAACTTGAAATGAGAGTTATTTATACTAATTTCTAAAACTTACAAATCTCTTAAATGTTTACAATAATAGAATAAAGAATAATAGAAGAAGGAAACAGATAGATGAAGTATCTATGTTTTCTTGGAATTTGTTGATGACTTGGCCCCTTTTGATGGAAGTTGTAACTTGTTGTTGACTGGACCCTTGAAAATCTGATGTGCTGGCAAGCTGTAAAAATGACCCTTTTACTCAATGTTCTCACAAAATTTATCCCATTGATCTTGAGTTGGGATTTCTAAACTCATCATCTTTCTGAAAATTTCATATACCTCTATATATCTGTCAAAATTTGGTCTCTGAATGAATAAATGTTTGGTTTGATGTTGAATGATCAAATCAAACTGCGGAGCTTCAAGAAATGCTTTCCTTGTAACCTGTCCTTTGATACCTGCAAATTTTGACTTATCTATTGCAATTGTGTATAACGTTTTACAGTAATATTCTAATTTAATCAACTTATCATCTAATCCTACCAATCTTGGCAGTCCTTTATGATTCAAAACATTAAACTTAGTATGAAATCTTTGAACAACAGTATTCAAAGCTTCACATTTGGTCAGCAATTGGTTAATTAAATTTATTTTCTGTAAAACTTTCTTGATCTCCAAAATTGTTGCAATTATGTCCAATATGTTGATTTCTTCCAACTCTTCTATGTTCTTTGAGTTCAGAACCTTGATCATGTCACTGGCTTCACTTGGCTTCTTTTTTAGATGCTCTTTTTGCTCTTCAATGGTTGATCTGCATTTGGTGATGAGCTATTTTTGTTTGAAGATAATTTGTATGGATGGCCATACCTCTGTCATAGACTTGCTAATGTCTTCCCAGATGTTCTGCTTAGCTTCAACCAGAGTTCCTGCCATTAGAGATTCACTCTCTAGTTATTTTATCTTAAGTCCTAACTGATGAGTCTTTTGAATTTCCTCCATGTATAAAGTATCATTTTTAATCTTCTATGACTCAAGAATTTGAAACCTTTATTGTAACTTCTCATGTGCCTGCTTCTGAATAGCCAAATCTTGTGTCAATTTTTTTGCATCAGTTGTTGTCAAATATGCTGAAAGTTATGTACCTGCAAAATATGTTTGATTTATTGTATTAGTGATCAAGAGATCATGTGTTATGCTCAAAATTTAAAGTGCTTGAAATAGGACCAAACTTGAGTGACCGGAAAGGTCTCGTCGTTGCGATTCCAACGACGTGAATGGTTCGAAAAACCAATGTCGTATGAGGAAGATATCGTGTTTTTTCTGTTTTCCCAAACAACAAAAATTTGGTGACTGGGATGCCTAGTCAACATGAAGGTACAGTCGACAGGTATATTCTGGATAATATTCTATTTTTATCCCACCAATCAGATCACGCCACATGGCTTAACCTGGGCTGCTGAATTTGTGGTACGGAAGTGTGATATCGATCGTTGGATGGTTTTCACATTTTTTATTTGGGTCGCTGGATGAGAGACACGTGGCAAGCCTGGAGGCTACCACGTGTCCTCGGGAGGCTATGTTAAAATTTAGGGGGATGGGGGTTGACCCTGTGACCTCCGGCCTACATGTCCAACCTCTAACCATCTCGTCTATCCAAAGTTGCTTACCCATATAGTCTTCGGCATCAATTTAACTTGTATTGATATACATTTCAGAGGAGGGGACCGCCAGCGGTCCTAACCCGCTAGCGGTCCCAACACTACTAGTCACATGATATATATTAACTTGACAGCAAATTTTAACCTGGTAGCCATGTTAATTTGTTACTCCGGCGGTTTATTTGGGTGTGGTCACATGCCAGAGTTCACGTCACCACAACATTTTTTACAAAGTCTTCAACGGTTGCCAGTTAGCATAAACTTCAACATAATAGGCATTCACATGTGCGGTTAGGTGGCTTTTGTTGCCACGGTCTTCGGAACACGGCATAGACTCCGGGTTCCGCTCTTCTATTGAACCCTTAGTTAAACTCAAAGGGGGGGGTGAATCAGTTTAACACATTCATGGATTTTTAAAACTTTTCTTTTAAACTTATTTACACTTTTTAGACTCTTCACATCATCATTTTGTGATCAACTTAATATACAATGGAACAGCAATCATAATAAATGAGCAGCAGGTATTAAGCAGAGTAAATACAGAGTATCAACACATAATCATCATGCATATAGACAACAGGTATAAGTGGAAACCCATAAAGGGATAAAACCACATCTTATTATTGTTGTGATGCAAAGGCAAGCTCCAACTCCCTCTAACCACTGATTTTCTGCAGGCTCCAACCTACAGTAGGCTCCTACTTCAATTCTGCAAGCTACAACTTGCAAGGAAGCTCCAACCCCCATCAATTTTTTGCAGGAACCAACCTACAGGAGGCTCATACCTCAGCCAGCTACAACTGACTTCTATCAAGCTACAACTTGATATGGAAGCTTCAACTTCCTTACTCTTTCATAAAAAAACTTGCTGACTTACCTGGATATCAGCTCTGTTCTTTTCTTTCTTCACTGTTGTCCACCAGTCTTCATATTTGCCTTATATCATCTCTGAGTCTTCACAGCATCTCTATCTTTTCTTGCTTCTTCTTCCACTCTCTTCATCATTTCTCCATTCTCTAACCTCTCTATGCATATCAATGTGATATCATTTATAGAGTTCACCTTATGATTGTTTGCATTCCACCGGGAATTCGAAGTGAACAGCCATGACTCTTTGACTTCTGCCTTCTCATTTTCTTGCCTAGCATATTCAGAATAATATTACAATTTGTATACATTTCAATATTACAGTGGGATATTTTTTTGCCTCTGGAGACTTGCCTTTGCATCACAAACAATATGAAATCAACTAAAACATTTACATTTTCAATTACAATGCAGATTTCAAATCAACCCATTCAGTTTTGGATCACTGTGTGTTTGTCTTTTCTGCTATTGTCCCTGTCTTTTTCAGTTTCTGAACACTCTCCTATTTTCTATGCATGTAGAATGCATTTCCCAAATTTTGTTTCAAATCCGGCAGCTTTATCATAATTCACAATATTTTACATTGCAGAAGTTCTTCATATGGTTCAAAACCATTCAACGCATATACACTGCTTCTTCTATAAAAACAAAATAACTCTCGGCATATAACAATAGACCCTCTTTTTTTTAATTTTAACATAGTACATAACCTTTTGGGCCCACTTGCCGAACTCTATCTATTTCCCGATGCGATGAGCCTCCTCCGATGATTTCCGATTGCAACTACACCCTTTGCGATTGTTTCGATGCGATTAATCGCAATCGCAAACTTCAATGGCATGTTCCACTACTCTGCCTTCATGCCGATGCGATGGCCCCACACTGCATAGATATATGTATATATATTGGTTCATATATACTTGTCGCCTTACCTTTTATTCATTTTTCAGCTTTAGTCTAAAATCTCGGAGCAATCATATATTTAACCTTTTTCTTTTACATGGAGCCCACACTACAAAGATACTTCGCCTCATTTAACTTTCCAATCGCAATCGCAACATTTAGTGGTCAGATGTGCCTTTGGTCATATGATTTCCGCTGATGCAATTAGCAAAGGTCCCACCAGGAAATATTTTTGTATTTCAATGTTATACGTTATATTTCTCTTTTATCCATTGAAGCGCTTTAACAAAGGACATCCTTACATTTTCAGGTTTGAAATCCAATAGACCCCACTCCAACTTACTTTATGATCCAACGGTTTTTATCTGCCAGGATCCAACGATTGCGATTGGATCACATCATCGCAATCGCAACATCCAACAACACGTTCCCTTACTCTTTCGCTGTGCTGATGCAATTAGAAATCTCCAATACAATAATTCATTGTAGATCCAACAGCTTTCGTTAATTAGCAATGGATGGTTGCGATTAAATCGCTCAATCGCAATTGCAACTTTCAACCTGTCATTCCTTTGTTCTTTCATTCCACCGATGCGATTATAAATCGTCGATGCGAAGAGATCTCCACCGTTGATATTCTATCTCTGATACGATCTCCACCGTCGATCTTCAACCCTTCCGCTTTAGTCCTTAACATTAAGACTCCGCCTTTCGTGTGATGCGACCACCGTTAGATATTCATGATCTTGATCCGATGGATATCGTGCAATATCGCGCAATTTAATTGCACGGGGTTTAATATTCAAAAATTACGCTTTATTCGTGGTTTTTGAAAACCACCTCTATATTACGTGTTAAGCAGAGACCCATATCGCGTTTTTTTTAGCAATTCTACTTACCGGTCTTGAGGTCACGCGATACCAGTTGTTTTGGGTTTTGAAACCACCGTTCCTATTCATCTTCGGGTCCCACCATACTTCCGTTGTTTGTTTAACTGAACCTTAGGAATAGTGTTAATTCCTTTGTAAATGTTTCAGCAATACATTACTTACATAAAACTCTTTTGTACCCAACCTTCGGAATATTATAATAAGTGTTTGGCTTGTAGGACCCATGTACTTATATCATCGCATCGCATCGCATCTCCGCTTCATTACTCTGCCTCTCTTCTTCTTTCGCCGATTGCGATATGCGATCGTATTGCATCGCACATACAAATATCGCATCACATCGCATGCCTATCGCATCACATCGCATCACAAATTCAAACATTGCTTCGCATCGCATTGCAGCTCCGCTGCCTCTGCTTCACTCACCGATTGCGATATGCGATTGCATCGCATCGCATCTTGTATAATGCTGCTCCTTTCTGCCTCTCTTTTGTTATCTCTGCTGCCTCTGCCTTGCTTGCTGTTGTTCCTTTGTGCTCCTTTGACTTTCTTACTGCCTAATTGCTTGATCTGCTCCTTTGCCTTATTGCTGGTTCTTCTCTGTGACGGTTCAAGTGTTGCTCCTGTCTTTTCCCTTGCCATCAATGACAACATTTCCAACAGTCTCCCCCTTTGGCATTGATGGCAATGCTTTAATACTCTTCTTTTGCTTTCCTTTCCTCCCCCTTTGACATCAATGGCAAAGGGTTGCACAATTCCTTAGTGTGGTTTCCAGATCTTGTCCATAATACTCTGATCTTGATGACCTGTTCCATGCACTTCTCACTTGTTCTGGCTCTTTTGTGGCAATCTTTGTAGAATGATCTCCCCCTGGAATGATGCTTTCTTTTCTGATCTCCCCCTGGAATGATGCTTTCTTTTCCTGTCAGAGAGTAACATCTGCAGACACTACTCCTAGTTTGTCTCTTAAATATTCAAATGGTTCTTTAGCAAGAGGTTTTTTGAATATGTCTGTTGTTTGTTCCTTTGTTGGTACATATTCCAAGTTCACTACTTTATGTGCTACTTGTTCTCTAAGGAAATGGTACTTGATTGGGATGTGCTTTGTTTTTTAATGAAGTACAGGATTTTTTGATATACTTATTGCACTTATATTGTCACATTTGATTGAAATAGGTTCATCAATGCATACCTTCATGTCTTGGAGAGTTTGTTTCATCCACATTACTTGTGTACAACATGCTGTTGCTGCTATGTATTCTGCTTCTGCTATAGATAGAGAGATAGAAGTTTTCTTCTTTCTTAGCCATGTCACCAATTTTTTTCCCAAATAGAAAGCACCTCCACTTGTGCTTTTCCTGTCATCCACGCAGTTGGCCCAATCTGCATCTGTATATGCTGTCAAAGTGAAGCTCTTGCCTTTTGGATACCATAGCCCATAATGTGCAGTTCCTTGTAGATATCTGAATATTCTCTTGATTGCTAGTAAGTGATTTTGTTTTGGTGTTGCTTGATATCTTGCCACAAGTCCTACTGCTAACATAATGTATGGTCTAGAAGCAGTTAGGTATAGCATACTTCCTATCATGGATCTATAAAGTTTTTGATCTACATCTGTTGATCCATCATTAGCACATAGTTTGCATCAAGTGATCATGGGAGTTGACACAGGTTTGCAGTCTTCCATTTGAAACCTTTTCAACATTTCTCTTAAGTGTTTTTCTTGTGAGATGAATGTTCCTGTGTTCTTTTGTTGAATTTGAAGTCCTAAATAGAAGGTGAGCTCTCCAATCATAGACATCTCAAATTCTGATTTCATTTCTTCAGCAAATCCTTTTGCTAACTCATCCTTGTTGCTACCAAACATGATGTCATCTACATACACAACTACAATAAGGAGATTATTTTCATTAGCTTTTATGTACAGATTGTTTTCTACTCCTCCTTTCTTAAAACCTTGTTTTTGCAAGTATTTGTCTAGCCTTGAATACCATGCACAAGGAGCTTGTTTCAGACCATATAAGGCTTTCTTTAATTTGCACACATATTCATGTTTATCTGTTAATGAGAATCCTTCAGGTTGTTCCATGTAGACTTATTCCTCTAGATCACCATTCAGGAAGGCAGACTTCACATCCATTTGATATACCTTGAAATCATGATAACATGCAAAGGCCAGAAACATTCTGATTGCTTCCATTATGGCTACAGGGGCAAAGGTTTCATCATAATCAAGACCTTAAATTTTTGAATATCCCTTGCATACAAGTCTGGCATTATTTATGATTACATGTCCTTGTTCATTCATCTTATTCTTTAATACCCATTTTGTGCCAATGACATTTTTCCTAGTGGGTCTTAGAACTAATTCCCAAGTATTGTTCTTCTCAATTTGGTCCAATTCTTCATTCATAGCATTCACCCAATATTTGTCTTTGCTGGCTTCTTCAAACTTCTTTGGCTCTATTTGAGATAACATGGCTAGGTATACTTCTTCTGTTTGTTCAGCTAGTTGTCTTCTACCTTCTTGGCTTCTTCAAGCTCTACTTTCAACTGAATGAGGTCTTCTGAGTTTTTCTCTTCTCTTACATATTTGAGGAGAATGTCTTTCTGTTTTATGCACTTTATTTAAAGTCTATCTATTTCCTCCAGGGCACTTCGTAGCTCCCCCTCAAGATCTACTTCACCTTCTTCCTCATCTTCTAGAAGGAATCCTTCAAGCTCTTCCTTAGCCATCAATAGAAATTTAGAGGTTCCCTCTTCATTGGAGGATTCATCTGAGCTTTCATATGCACTGCTCTCTTGCTGAGCATAAAATGTTTTTCTATTGAATTTCTTCCCTTTCTACCAGTTCTTTGATCTGGTTTTCTCTGATTCTTGAGTCTAGTTCTTTGTCTTCTTATGAGGACACTTAGATGCATAGTGTCCAACTCTTCCACAATTAAAGCATTTAAATGGAAGTTTACCTTTATACTTACCTGAGCCTCTTTCCAATATTTTAACAGATTTGGCCTCTTCTTCATTAGAGCAGGAGCATAAATCTTCTTTTCCTTCTTTGTTCTTCTCTGTCTTGAAGGCTGCCTCCCTCACATTTGACTTCCTCTGTGGTAGTCTCATTTCATAGGCTATTAGGTTTCCAAGTAATTGGTTCATGGTCAAGGTTTCCCAATCAGCTGTTTCTTCTATGGTAGAAACCTTGGGGTTAAAGCTGGATGGTAAAGATCTTAGAATCTTTTGAACAATTACACATTCTTTTATGGTTCCTCCTAGAGCTTTCATGTTATTCACAATTTCTGCAACCCTTAAAAAGAAGCTGGCAATGTCTTCATCATCATTCATTTTTATATTTTCAAACTGAGCTCTATAGACTTGAAGTTTGGCTATCTTCACCTTTTTGTCTCCCTCATGGATGTTTTCTAGTGTATCCCATATTTCTTTGGTAGTCTCTTTGTGCATTACTTTGATAAATTCTGCCTCGCACAGTCCATTTAAGAGTGCATTCATGGCTTTTGCATTAGCTACAAAATCTTGTTTGGCTTCTTTCTCTGAGTTTGTCGCCTTTGGGGCATATCCCAATTCCACAACATCCCAAACTTCTATTCCTAGAGACATTATGTACGTCCTCATTCTTATTTTCTAGAAGGCATAATTTGCACCGGTGAACAAAGGGGCTTTATTTGTTGAGCATCCTTCTTTACTAGCCATCCTGGGGACCTAAGATCTCCTTCCAGTTGTTAGAATGATACAGAAGGAACCCGCTCTGATACCAATTGTTGAACCCTTAGTTAAACTGAGAGGGGGGGTGAATTAGTTTAACACATTCATGGATTTTTAAAACTTTTCTTTTAAACTTATTTACACTTTTTATACTCTTCACATCATCATTTTGTGATAAAATTAATATACAATGGAACATAAATCATAATAAATGAGAAGCAGGTATTAAACAGAGTAAATACATAGTATCAACACATAATCATCATGCATATAGACAACAGGTATAAGTGGAAACCCATAGAGGGATAAAACCACATCTTATTATTGTTGTGATGCAAAGGCAAGCTCCAACTCCCTCTCACCACTAATTTTCTGCAGGCTCCAACCTACAGGAGGCTCCTACCTCAATTCTGCAAGCTACAACTTGCAAGGAAGTTCCAACTCCCATCAATTTTATGCAGGCACCAACCTACAGGAGGCTCCTACCTCAACCAGCTACAATTGACTTCTATCAAGCTACAACTTGATATGGAAGCTTCAACTTCCTTACTCTTTCATAAAAACACTTGTTGATTTACCTGGATATCAGCTCTGTTCTTTTCTTTCTTCACTGTTATCCACCAGTCTTCATATCTGCCTTATATCATCTCTGAGTCTTCACAGCATCTCTAACTTTTCTTGCTTCTTCTTACACTCTCTGCATCATTTCTCCATTATCTAACCTCTCTATGCATATCAATGTGATATCATTTATATATTTCACCTTATGATTGTTTGCATTCCATCGGGAATTTGAAGTGAACAGCCATGACTCTTTGACTTCTGCCTTCTCTTTTTCTTGCCTAACATATTCAGAAAAAATATTAAAATTTGTATACATTTCAATATTACAGTGGGATATTTCTTTGTCTTCGGAGACTTGTGTTTGCATCACAAACAATATGAAATCAACTAAAACATTTACATTTTCAGTTACAATGCGGATTTCAAATCAACCCATTTAGTTTTGGATCGCTGTGTGTCTATCTTTTCTTCTACTATCCCTGTCTTTTTCAGTTTCTGAACACTCTCCTGTTTTCTATGCATGTAGAATGCATTTCCCAAATTATGTTTCAAATATGGCAGCTTTATCAGAATTCACAATATTTTACATTGCAGAAGTTCTTCATATGGTTCAAAACCATTCAACGCATATACACTGCTTCTTCTATGAAAACCAAATAACTCTCAGCATATAACAATAGACCCTTTTTTTTAAATTTTAACATAGTACATAACCTTTCGGGCCCACTTGCCGAACTCTATCTATTTCCCGATGCGATGAGCCTCCTCCGATGATTTCCGATTGCAACTACACCCTTTGCGATTGTTTCGATGCGATTAATCGCAATCGCAAACTTCAATGGCATGTTCCACTACTCTGCCTTCACGCCGATGCGATGGCCCCACACTGCATAGATATATGTATATATATATTGGTTCATATATACTTGTCGCCTTACCTTTTATTCATTTTTCAGCTTTAGTCTAAAATCTCGGAGCAATCATATATTTAACCTTTTTCTTTTACAAGGAGCCCACACTACAAAGATACTCCGCCTCATTTAACTTTCCAATTGCAATCGCAACATTCAGTGGTCAGATGTGCCTTTGGTCATCTGATTTCTGCCGATGCGATTAGCGAAGGTCCCACCATGCAACATTTCAGCATTTCAATGTTATACATTATATTTCTCTTTTATCTGTCAAAGCACTTTAATAAAGGACATCCTTACATTTTCGGGTTTAAAATCCAATAGACCCCACTCCAACTTACTTTATGATCCAACGGTTGCTATCTGTCGGGATCCAACGGTTGTGATTGGATTGCATCATCGCAATCGCAACATCCAACAACACGTTCCCTTACTCTTCTGTTGCGCCGATGCGATTAGAAATCTCCAATGCGATAATTCACTGTAGATCCAACGGCTGTCGTTAATTGGGAACGGACAGTTGCGATTAAATCGCTCAATCACAATCGCAACTTTCAACCTATCATTCCTTTTTTCTTTCATTCCGTTGATGCGATTAGAAATCGTTGATGCGATGAGATCTCCACCGTTGATCTTCTATCTCCGATACTATCTCCGCCATCGATCTTCAACCCTTCCGCTTTAGTCCTTAACATTAAGACTCTGCCTTTCGCGTGATGCGACCACCATTAGATCTTCATGATCTTGATCCGATGAATATCGTGCAATATCGCGCAATTTAATTGCATGGGGTTTAATCTTCAAAAATTACGCGATATTTGTGGCTTTTGAAAACCACCTCTATATTACGTGTCAAGTAGAGACCCATATCACGTTTTTTGAGCAATTCTACTTACCGGTCTTGAGGTCGCGCGAGACCAGTTTTTTGGGTTTTGAAACCACCGTTCTTATTCATCGTCGGGTCCCACCATACTTCCATTGTTTGTTTAATTGAACCTTAGGAATAGTGTTAATTCCTTTGTAAATGTTTCAGCAATACATTACTTACATAAAAATCTTTTGTACCCAACCTTCGGAATATTATAATAAGCGTTTGGCTTGTAGGACCCATGTACTTATATCATCACATCGCATCGCATCTTCGCTTCATTACTCTGCCTCTCTGCCTCTTTCTCCGATTGCGATATGCTATCGTATTGCATCGCACATACAAATATCACATTACATCGCATCGCAAATTCAAACATCGCTTCGCATCGCATTACAGCTCCGCTGCCTCTGCTTCACTCGCCGATTGTGATATGCAGTCGCATCGCATCGCATCTTGTATAATGTTGCTCCTTTCTACCTCTCTTTTGCTATCTCTGCTGCCTCTACCTTGCTTGTTGTTGTTCCTTTGTGCTCCTTTGACTTTCTTACTGCCTAATTACTTGATCTGCTCCTTTGCCTTATTGTTGGTTCTTCTCTGTGATAGTTCAAGTGCTGCTCCTTTCTTTTCCTTTGCCATCAATGACAACATTTCCAACATCTTCTTCTATGTGAATTTACATACGATTAACGCGGTGTTAACCTCCACACTTATCACATTGTGGTAGAAACTCTGACGGTTATGTCGTGGTTATTTAACTTTGGTTATTACTCCAGTTTCGACCACAGTATAGCTGGAGTTTCGCCCAGCATTAAATATGACTGGGGTTTCAGGGGTTGGCATGTGGCCACCCCCACGCTTAGCGGTTAGTTTTAGTGTTAAAGGTGGTGGAGTTGGATCGTGCCCCTATTTTTATGGTTTTTTTATTAAATTTAACTCCAGTTAAGTGCTTGTCTCCACTTTTAGTGGAGCTTTTCTAGCTGACATTGGGAAAAATGCATTGGGAGGTCAATTTTTGACCAATTTTGGTGAAACAAGAGTCTACCTAGACTAAGTTTAGCATTCTAGAGCCATTGGTGAAAATAAAACAGCCATTAGAGGCTTGTAAACACATGTAATTTACAATTTTGAGCATAATGTCAAAGAGGGACATGCCATTGGGAGCTGGACCAGCAGATGTAGCCCATGAGGGGTGAACTGCTTCATCATTCCTACTATGTAAAACTTATTTTTGATTGTATTTCTCTATTATAAATTGTTGTTCAGTGTTTTTAAGGCTTATTTTCATGCTTAAAGTTCACTAATTCATCTATGTTTCATGGTTAAAACACTCATTCCTTAAGCAAAAAAATGGAGAGAAATTGTACATGTTTATATTACAGAAAGGACACTAAGTTAGCATAGCAAAACTAATACACTCCTTTCATATCAAATTGGTATCAAAGCTAGAGTTTAATCTCTGGTGTTTTTATGTGAAAATATTTGTTAACTGTTTGCAAGGGTTTTCATGCTTACTAGTCTCAAGCTTAAGAGAGGAGAAGGCAAATTGGTGGAACCAAGAGGTTCTCAAAGTGAGCCACAGAAAAGGAGGGAAATATTTCCACATTCTCCACTACCTAGCTCACCTCCGAAAGAAGCATAAGCAACATCAAGCATGCCTCCAGGAGAAGAAGAAATCCATGAAGAGATGGATCCCAAAGAGGAAGAAAGAGTGTACAGAAAATCATTTCTTGACTTGACTGAGATGATTAGAGTCCTTTATCAAGAAAGGAATAATAAACTAGAAGAAGAAAGGTCCAAACTTCACAAGGAAAGACAGGGATCATTAGGAGGCCACAATAATGAAGATAAATCAAAGAAGGGCAATGGAGGAAATCGAGATAGTGGAAAGTCACCGTCGTCACCCTCATCTTGATCCTCATCATCCTCTACTTCATCTTCAGTACATTAGTCATACAAGTCAAAGAATACTGGTAAAATTCCTTTTCTAAAACTTGATGTTAAGTTTGAATTGCCAATGTTTAATGGTGAAGTTAATGCAGAAAAGCTAGATAATTGGATTAGGCAATTGGAGGTCTATTTGAGAATCCAAAATTTTCATGATGATGATACCAAAATCCAACTAGCTTCAGTGAGGATGGAAGGTGCAGCACTTGTTTGGTGGGAAGCCAAGACAAATGAGGAGATCAAAAAGCATGGTAAGATTATTTTATCATGGATTGATTTCATTTCTATAATAAAACAATAGTTTTATCCAGTAGCTCACATGCAAAAAGCCATAATGGACTAGAAATTTTTTAAAAAGTGGAAAGGACAAAATGTACAAGTGCATACTCAAGAATTTAGGAGAAGAGCTCTTTTATTAGGAGTATATTTGCAGAGCCAAGACACTTTACTCAAGTATATAGGAGGTTTACATACCTACCTAAGACATACTATCCTCATGTTTAACCCTACAAGCTTAGATGAAGTTTCTGTACAAGACACACATTTACAGGCAAGGGGAAAAAAACTTAGATGAGAATGAGGAAAATGAGTTTAAAGGAAAATGAAAGAAAAAGAGAAATGCAAATATTAGAAAAGAGAAGGAAATTTTATTTTGCAAATATTGTTCTAAAACTAACCATGATGAAGACCATTGTTGGAAACTTCATCCAGATTTGAAACTATAAAGTTTTAAAGCCAAAGAGAAATCCAAGGAGAAAGGAAAAATTGTTGCAATAGTTGAACAAGACCTAGGGTCGGATTCAGGAGATGAAACAAAAATCATAGCTATGGGACTAAAGAACATGAAGGGGAAAAATATTGAAACTAAACCCAGTTCTAGTATATCTAACTGTCACATACAAGCTCCAAATGAAGAAGAGAGAATTGAACTATTTCATGTGAGGGTCAATTCCAAACATACCATGGTTGACACATTGTTTGACAGTGGGTCACAAGCAAACTTAATCTCTGAATATTTGGTCAATAAACTTAATCTTGATACCATTCCACATCCAAAACCATATCCACTTGGTTGGATTTGTAAGGATGCAAATTTACAGGTTTCAAAGAAATGCATGTTGCGCTTTGCAATAACTGCACATTTCATTGACACAATTGAATTATGATGTTGTTCCGCTTGACATAACGGGTATGGTGTTGGGAAGTCCTTACTTGTATGACAGAAAAGAAATTTTTCATCTCCATGAGAACAAATACCACTTATTCAAAGATGGCAAGGAGTATATTGTGAGAGCTCATCGTAAAATACTAGACACTTCTTTAGTTAATGCAGGGCAAATGAAGAGGCTAGTCAATGCAAGCCAAAAATTGACATTGATGATGATTAAACAAAAAGATGTTTTACATCATCCTTTTCAAACAAATGCTGATGTATGTAATGGGTTGTTTCATTTTGAAAGTAGGTTGTCTTTGAGAGAAGATGACAAGCAGTTGCAGCAGTCCACATTGGTGTTGAACGGTGCTGAAAACAAGGTGTCAATGTAAGAAGTTGCAAAGGTAAAAGAGAGGGCAAAGCAACTTGAAAAATAAGGCATATGATTCATGAATGTTCATTGTTGTTTTCTGAAAGGCATAGTACAATGGCAAAAAAACTTGGTCAAGAATCGACACAAGTTCAAGGCAAATCCAGCAAAAAATCGCCACAAGGACAGAACGCAAGGTGAGAACAATTCCAAGTATCCTTTTACTATAGAAAAATGTAGAAACGAGATGTTTACTACAAATTTAGGTTTTTTTTCTGCAATTTCATAAAATGTGTAGCATTACAGTGTCAAAAACAGCAATGGTTGGTCGACGGAATCAAGGAAAAATTTGTCTTTTCATGAAAATCTCCAATTAATGAAACTAGGGAAATTTCAGTGGATAAAGATTGGAAGAGTGGGGACACAGTCTCCTCATCTTCATGTTCAGTAATCCAGAGAGCTTTTGGGGTCCAAAATCTTCCCAGTGGTGAGGTGTGATCAGGAGATCATGTGTTATGCTCAAAATTGAAAGTGCTCGAAACAGGACCGAACCTGAGCGACCTGAAAGGTCTCGTCATTGCAATTCGGGTGCCGTGAACGATTCGAAAAATCGATGTAGTATGAGGAAGATATCGCATTCTGTTCTTTTTCCCAAACAGCAAAAATTTGGTGACTGGGATGCCCAGTCAGCATGTAGGTACAGTCAGCAAGTATATTCTGGGGAATATTCCATTTTTCTCCAACCAATAAAATTGCGCTACGTGGCTTAATCTGGGCTGTTGAATTTGTGGTATGGAAGTGTGATATCGACCGTTGGATGGTTTTCACATTTTTTATTTGGGTCGTTGGATGAGCAACACGTGGCGGCCTCCGACACTTGGCAAGCCCGGAGGCCGCCGCGTGTCCACAGGAGGCTATGTTAAAATTATTGTGGAGTCGGGGGGCGTCAACCCCACGACCTCCGGCCTGCATGTCCAACCTCCGACCATCTCGCCTATCAAAATTTGCTTACCCATATAGCCTTCAGCATCAATTTAACCTCTATTGATTTACATTTCAAAGGGGGGGACCGCCAATGGTCCCAACCCACTGGCGGCCCCAACACTACTGGTCACGTGATATATATTAACCTGACAGAAAATGTTAACCCGGCGGCCACGTTAATCTGTTACTCTGGTGGTTTATTTGGGTTTGGTCACATGCCACAGTTCACATCACCGCAACATTTTTTACAAAGTCTTCAACGGTTTCCAGTTAGCATAAACTTCGGCGGAATAGGCGTTCACATGTGCGGTTAGGTGGCTTTTATTACCACGGTCTTCAGAACATGGAATAGACTTTGGGTTCCGCTCTTCTTCTATGTGGAGTTTACAAACAGTTAACATGATGTTAACCTCCACACTTATCACATTGCGGTAGAAACTCCAACGGTTATGTTGTGGTTATTTAACTCCGGTTATTACTCCAGTTCCAACCATGGTATAGCGAGAGTTCCGCCTAGCATTAAATATTACCGGGGTTTCGGGGGTTGGCATGTGGCCACCCCCACCCCTAACGGTTAGTGTTAGTGTTAATGATGGCGGAGTTGGAGCGCGCCACTATTTTTAGGGTTTTTTTTATTAAATTTAACTCCAGTTAAGTGCTTGTATCCACTTTTAGTGGAGATTTTCTAGCTGACATTGGGAAAAATGCATTGGGAGATCAATTTTTGACCAATTTTGGTGAAACAAGATTCTACCTAGACTAATTTGAGCATTCTAGAGCCAGTGGTGTAGAGAAAACAGCCATTAGAGGCCTGTAAACACATTTAATTTACAATTTTGAGCATAATGACAAAGAGGGACATGCCATTGGGAGCTGGACCAGAAGATGTAGCCCAGGACTGGTGAACTGCTTCATCATGAATACTGTGTAAAACTTATGTGTGATTGTATTTCTCTGTTATACACTGTTGTTCAGTGTTTTTAAGGCTTATTTTCATGCTTAAAGTTCACTAATTCATCTATGTTTCATGTTTAAAACACTCATTCCTTAAGCAAACAAATGGAGACAAATTCTACATGTTTATATTACTGAAAGGACACTTAGCACAGTAAAACTAATACACTCCTTTCAGATCAATTAGGATCAGTAGTCACCTAAAGTGTTGATTTATCTTTCACTAATTCTCCAATTTGTTCTTCCATATTTCTAATTTGCAAATTTTGATCAATGATCAATTTCAGCATCTCCTCTTTGTTATATTCATTCTCTGCAATCCCCTTTTTCTAGAGGTCTTCAGTTGAGGGTGGTTTGAGTTGTTTGAGCAGAGCAGATATGTCTGCATTATTCTTTTTAATGATTTCTTCAACTGCCTTGCAGTCTTTTGGATCATACCCAACTTTCACTACAAGGTCCTCCAAAGACTTCAATCTGTTGTCTTTGGCCAATGAAGACAATTTTTCAATCTTCGGCTGAGATTGAACATTTAATAATGCAGATTTTAGTTTGGAGAGTGACATGGATGTTGTTTTTATTATTGAAAATAACATCTCTCCAGACTGTTTGTGCATGTCCATCTGATCAATTGGATGGATCTGATTTGCATCAAAAGAGAATACAATCTTTTTGTACTTAGCATGAGTCTTTGGAAATGGAAGTGTTGCATGCAGAAAGGCCATTTTTATCCTTTCTTTCTCATTGTCAAAGGCAGTGAGAAGCCTATGCTTTGATGTTGATGTTTTCTTCCAGAATTGAATATAAACATCAAATTTCAATGCTTCATTCTTATGCTTGATGTATAAGAATCTGGAGAAAATGTTTTTGTTCTTCAGAAGAACTAGCATCTGAATGTTGGATAATATCCAGTGGTTCTCTCACAAGTGATGATGATGGAGGATTTATAGGAACACCAGTGTATGTAGAAACCTCATATTCTCCCAAATCTATAATCTATGGTCGTTCTCCCTCTGAAAGTAATGTGGAAGAAAGCTTTGGTTTTTTGTGTTGCAAGATAAATTCCTTAAGTATTTCTTTTGCATGTGGAGGCTCTTCTTTTACTCTCTTTTGTTGTTTACTATTAGGAATAGGGTTCTGTACATTAGATATTTAAATAAAGTTTTCATCTGCCTCCTGGAGTTTTCCTTCAACCCATTCATCTTGGTTCATATATTTTACTATTTCTGTTTTGGAGGCATGAGTGTAGGAAGTTGTCTTGAGTTCAACTCTCAGAGCAGAAATAATGTCATGGGGGTCATAAGACCAAGTAAAACTCAGTTGGAAATCAATTTTCTTTAACATTGCATCTTCTTCAACACCAGCTGCTCTGGTATTGCAGATGAAGGATCCAATGTTGGTTTTGAGTTTAAATTGAGATTTTCTCTTTCTTGAGACAAAATGTAACTCATCCATGGTTAACATTTGTCTAATTTACTCTAAGGAGAAAACTCTCATAGGGACATATATTGGAAGCATATATGGTGTGATTTCACAGCCATATACCTTGATTTCTGTGTAATTTTGATATAGGTACCAATCACCAATTTTAGCTTGCTCACTGAGGTGCAGGATCCTTTTGATTTCTTCTCCAATTTTGGGCTCTGATTAACTTTTAAGGAGTTGCCTTACTGGGTGTATGAATGAGTCTATGAAATCTGTAAAATAAGTTGTTGTTGATGAAGCTCTGACTAACTCTATCCATTGAATCACTGATTGATTCCCTCCCTATGCATCATGCTTACTAAAGCGGATAGGAAGCATCTCTGCCTGCTGAAAAAGAAACATGTGAACAATTACAAATGTATAATTGAACACACCCTGTGTGGTAAAATTCATGAATTTTTCATGTATATTTTCAGCCAATAATTTGTTGTAATTATACATGAACAAGGGTGATTTGTCTTTGTTGAAAATAGATAATAACCCCATGATGGGTTCATCAACAATTTGGTCATTTGTGTATCCTAACAGGTATGAAAGAATAGAGATGCAGTGCTCGGAGGCTTCAAGAAATACTGAGGATGAGTGTAGTGGATTTTTCTTGGGAAACTCTACATCCTCAGGTAAGAATATCTCAAATATATGGGCTCTCTGAGGGAAGGTTAGCTTTTAGTAAAGGTCTATGAGAGAAGCAAGTGAAAAATAGGATAGGGAATCAGATGAAGGAATGAGTAACATATGGTTTATGGTTTTTGAGGATATGGTGATCAGAATGTTTCCATTCTAAGCCACCACTAATCTGGTTAGAGGATCATATAGTTTCTGTTACCAGGCAATTAGATCAGGAAAAGAGTAGGTCTGTGGAAAGGCAAATAAAGGCAATATTGATTCCAAGAACCTGATAGGGTCCTGGTTATCTATGTTATTTTTTTAAACCACAGATATAGCTCATGGAAGTCAAATTCACAATGAGCATATGTGACTTTGAAAAAGGAATCTGCAAAGGGTATGAGGTCGAGGTTGAGTTGTGGTGTTGCAGGAGGGATTTCTTCTCCAACTGGATTGGCGACCTCCAAAACTGGATTGACGACCTGTACTTCTTCTGTAACTGGTTTCTTCAATTTACCTTTAGGAGTCATTTTATTTTTAATCTTCACTTTGGGGGCCATGTTGGTAGGGATATCGACTGAGGAAAGGGTTTTGAATATCGAGTTTCAAAACGGGTGACAGAGATTACAGAAGTGGGGATGGAGGTCGGAAAGTGCATATATGGAAAGTCGTTTTAAAACAAAATGCAGAGGCAATGGAAATTTGGTCGAGAAAATAAAGTGGAATCGGGCTCTCTGCAGATGATTTTATAGAGTGTGATATGGGTTTAACAGTCTGGAATATGACAGTAGGCATTTAACGGCTCGGATGGGGGTTTAATTCCTAACGTTGTGATTAAACGGTTCCGGAGTGGGCTTAATGGCCAAAGAGCGTCAAATGGCTAAGGGTGAAACGTTGGAGGATAACAGTTAGGTGATGTGGTAAGATAAGATGGGATGGGAAACCTATCTTTATCGAACGGGAAGGAATTTTTTTTGGCTGATGGCACGAGAGGAAATGGTTATCGAAGGCAAAAAATGTTGTTGGATTTCAGGAGGGGGGTTGGGGGGGCGGGGGTACCTCTTAGTTTTCAATTTTGGGCGGAGGAGGTGTGAAACAATGTGGTGTTGCCACATCGCGAAATGTGGCGGCCATTAAAACCACACTTCGGACACCAACACCCCCCCCCCCCACCCCCGCGTTAATGAGAAACGGTCAGAGGGTCACGAAGTGATCCTCCGCCGTAGATCTGTAGTAGGTGTGAGATCTGTTGTGTAAACATTTCGGCACTTTATTCTCTTGATTTGACCCTTTTATCGTGTAGTGACTTTATAATAAAATCAAATGAGACCTTATATATATCAAATTTAACAAGCGAAAATTAAACCTTTTTTTAAATAATTTAATATTCATTAATAAATTCTTAATCATTTTCGGTATTTGGCATATTTAAACAGGCAGCCATAATTTTATTTTACTTTTTAAAACACTAAAGCATTCACATTTTTTATTGGATTGCTTCCCTAACATTGTTTCTTTTGCCTTCTTTCTTTAGAGAAAATCTATTCTAACATTTTATTTTGACATGAATGTACAAAAATATAAAGTTTCCTAACATTTTTTTATTTTTATTTTTCATCCATGTCCTAACTTAGCATTTTATTTTTTATTTTTTAAACTACCATGCTAACTTATCAAAACCAAATAATGTTACAACATACCCAAGTGCGACTGGAAAAATCATGAATGAAATTTAAGAATTACTTGTAGCCAGAGAAAGAAACAACTGGAAGTGGACCACATAAATCATTATGCACAAGCTGCAAAGGGGCTTAAGCATACCAAGAGGCACGTTTTTCAAAACTATCCTGATGATGTTGTCCGAGTACACAACTGGAACAAACACCATCTCGGCAAGATACCATAGGAAGACCGGTCGCCATATTTTCTTTACATGGAGTTTGCAGAGAACAATAGTTTAAGTGACCAAAACACTCATGCCAAATTTTGCTCGCTCCATCATTATGAGAAACAAAAATGGAGGGAAGACTTTATGACCTAAAGTTGTCAAACTTATACAACCTTGTGGAATCATCAGCAATGCCAATAGCTAAAATATGTCTAATATCTCTTAGGTCCTTAATTACAACATCATGAGATGATAATTCTACGATTTTCCCTTCACCTGAATTAGTTATGTGATAAATAGATAGAAGGTTGCAGGACAAGGAAGGAACACATAATACATCATTAAACTGACCATTATCTATATCAATGGTTCCATACCTTACAACACTAAGATATTTATCATCACTAACATAAATATTTTTGGTGTTACAATCATTTGAAGAAGAAAACAAGGCTTTATTTTTTGCCATGTGGTAAGAGGCTCCATAATCAATGAGCCATTCATGAGAATGAGAAGAAGATACATTCAGTGCAAAACCAAATCTTGATGCTCGACAACCACATGCAGAAAGTTTCATTTCCAAAGATGAAGTTGAAGATTTCTCCAAATGGATGTCGTGCTTCTTCATTGCGGCTTCCGAGGCTTCCATCTTCTTAAAAAAAATTGAATCTATGTGGTCATCACGATTACAAAGGTTGCAATGTCTCTCTGCCTTCATCCCTTTGTTTTTATTTTCCTTATTAGTTTTTTGACTTGTTTTTTCAATTTGTAGTTGAGATTGCTTAAGATCCTTGTTCAGTTTAAGACCATTGTTTTTAGGATACTTCTTCTTAGGATTCTATGGATTTGGTAGTTGTTGGGCAGTTAAGGCTTTATTAGAACAGTTTCCAGTATTAATAAGACCAAGGTGTAAGAGTTTTTCTTGTTTTCTTATCAAATAATCGCAAAAGGCATCAAAAGAGGGGGAATTGTAGGATGTTCCTTGAGAAATGAGGGTTTCTCTAGTGGAATGGAAGGTGGAAACAAATACAGAGTATGCAGGGTCTAACTTAGCAATAATGGAATAGATAAGACTACCATCTTCCTTTTTACCTTAAAACCTTCTAAAGAGAAGTATAAAGGTCTTGAATTTGGACAAAAAATCTTCAATAGAGAATAAATTATTGGAGTCGAAAGTAAGCAACTCATTTTCAAGTTGGTGTGCTATGATTTCATTTTTATTGTCAAAAAAAATATTTAGCTTTTTCATAGCTTCATCAGGGGAGTCAATTTCTTGGATATGAAATATGAGATCCTGAGCAATGAACATTCATATCAACCCTCGTGCTTGATCTTGTTTATTTTCCCATGTAGCCTTTTTATCTTCATCGGTAAGTTTAGATTCTAGTCTTGAGGCTATTCTATAAAGCCCTTTACTTCTAAGTAAGTCTACCATGTAGGATAGCCATTGGAAATAATTGGTGATATTAAGAATAATCAGGCATACAGTTTCCATTTTTAAAAACTAAAATTGTAAATTTTGAAACTAACTACTCCATTGGAAGGATTTCGAAAAACTAGGCCAATTAAAAAAAACAGCTCTGAAAACGGCTTCTAGATGAAGAAATTATGCATTTTTGAAGAAAAATTGTAGTAGATGTCAAGTGGTCACATGATAGGTTAAAATTTGATGATTAAGTTGTACTTAAAAGAAAAAATCCCCCATTTTCCAAACTTAATATAATAAGCTCATTTTTTTTTAAATACTACTTTATGTGACCCACTTTTATAAATAAGAGAAAGTGACTTTTTACAATGTTACTTTATGAACTAATGACCAAGTAGATTGTAATTTAAATAAAATATAAAGTAACTTTAGACTGTAGTGACTCTTTTTTTATAATGGATGAAAAACACTATTACATAAAGTAACTTTAAAACATAAGTTGCATGTGTTTTAAAAAAAAAATAACTTGACAAAAAAAAAAAAAAAAATTAACGTAACTTGACAAAAGAATTTTTAGAAAAAAATAATTTGAAAAAAAGACTTGAACCCAAGACCTCTATTCCCATCAAATAACTTTAGACCCAATGAGCTAGTTAAAAGATTTAGTAATTGTTGGAGATGAAGGTTTTTTTTTTTTTTTTTTTGCTCTGAAAACGGCTTCCGGATGAAAAAATTATGCATTTTTGAAGAAAATTTATAGTAGATTCCAAGTAGTCACGTGATAGGTTAGAAGTTGATGATTAATCTGTACTTTAAAAAAAAAATCCCCCATTTTCCAAACTTAATATAATAAGCTCATTTTTTTTTAAATACTACTTTATGTGACCCACTTTTATAAATAAGTGAATGATTTCTTACAATGATACTTTATGAGTTAATGACCAAGTACACTGTGACTTAAATAAAAGATAAATTGACTTTAGACTGTAAGTGACTCTTTTTTTATAATGGATGAAAAACACTATTACATAAAGTAACTTTAAAATATAAGTTGCATGTGTTTTTAAAAAAAAATAACTTCAAAAAGTTTTTTAGAAAAAAATAACTTGACAAAAAGACTTGAACCCAAGACCTATATTCTCATAAAATATTTTTCGACCCAGTGAGCTAGTTAAAAGATTTACTATTTTTTTTATGCGTGCATGTTCTTTTTCCTGCAAAAAAAAAACCACGCAAACAACAAAAAGAAAAAGAAAAAATGTAAGTCTTGTGGTTTGAAGTTATATTTATGATTAGTCCACCCAAAAACTATATATATATTATTTTATTTTATTTTTTGCGTGCTTGTTCTTTTTCCTGCAAAAAAAACCATGCAAACAACAACAACAAAAAAGAAAAATTGCAAGTATTACGGTTTCAAGTTATATTTTTGGTTAGTCTGCCCAAAAACTAAATATTTTTCTCACTATTTATGATTTGCCGAGATCGCACAAAGTCGCAGGGAAAGAGCATACTTAGGAGAAAAATCTGATCTTTCTGTTTCTAATTTGCCAGATCGCACAGAGCACAGAGCAAGGAGCATATGCATAGAAGAAGATATAGATCTGATAACTAAAAAATATTACTATAAACCTGTTGAAGGGGAAAATATCCTTGCCAACAGTAAGGGATCTCCCCGGTATAAAGTCCCAACTAGACTTTAGACCTTTTGTGATAGGGATCCCGTCCAGGGTGTAGGTCCAGCTACCGTTGAATATGCCTTTCTCGGATGGAGGTGTATGTTGGAAAGAAGAGGATGCACGGCTACTTGAACGATACGAAACAAACGGTCGATGGGCTCTCCTGCAAATGAAACATTATATATAGCAAAGTGAGATTCGAAGCATGCAGCCAAAAGGAAGTATTGTTAGCAACACATCATTAGGGTCATGCTCATAAAAAAATCTTATTCGACCATAAGAGAAACAGTTCACTATGGTCGAAACACCCTTCAATTCCTTAAGTGTGTTTTCGAAAGATTAAGACAATATCAAAACTAGGTTATTGAAGCATCCATGTGCTAAACATCCACATATCATTGATACATCCAAAGAGCTTAAACATATAAATGATACATGAACAGAAACGCGGAATAATAAGTTATAAAAGAAAGCAGATATATAAAGACACAATATTCATAATGCTAACGCACATGAGTTTCCTTCAAGATACAGTAGTGGAGTCAAAACATTAGTTTTTATTCGTTCTCGGAATCATGCATTCAATGCAGTACAATTATATCTCCTCACTGGGGAGTCCAAAAAAGCTCCATTACATTGTCCCCGGAGGGAGTACTTATAGAACCAAAAGTGACCTTTGGGCTACCCTATTCTTTCAGCTTCCCGATAGTTGCCATGGTCTGCGACCTAGGTGGTTTTGCGACTTGAAACCTGCCTGTGGTTGCGACCTGTGACTAGGCATTGTTTGCGACCTGCGACCTGCCTATGTCTGCTACCTGTAAAGTTAATTATTTTAAAGGAAGAAATTGTGTGATGGAAAGGTCTGGGACCTCTAACTGTTGTTTTTCTCTGAGATAAGTTTGCCAAGCCTGATAGTCAGCGGCAACTGCGGTGACCTGAGGTGTGTCTTCTCCCAACCTGTGAAAACACTCTAGAGCGTATGGAATTAAAGTGCGCCTCTTCACGGAGATCTGATTTAATAGGGAGGCCAACTTGGTATAGATCCGGATTGGTGTGACGATGAATTGATCGATTTTCACCTTGGAGGCTAGAAGGTCCTGGGAAACAACTGCTTGTCTGATGGGTCCCAAAAATGTTTGGATGTCTTGGGCCACCTCTTCCCTTGTCTTATTTGTGTCCAATGTCCCCAAGGAGCGAATATGATGTACCTCTGCCATTGAATCAATGCCACTAATTAGGTGTTCATAGGCAGACATCACCTTTTCTACATCCTTTACAAGATTGTCCCTAGATTGCAGCTTCATCCATATCTATACCTTATCATTCTGCATGCGGATCCAATATTTCTTTAGCAGGGTATCAAGAGCTTGTGGATACCTTTTAGATCATTCATGCATACTTTCCAGTGTTGCAGAGGCTTCCTTTAGCTGTGCAACCTTCTTCTTAGTTTTTGCCTGAGCCCCTAGTATAGGAGAGATCGTCTGTTTTATAGTGAACATCTCCTCGTATACCTGCTTCATGGCAGTCTCTAAGGTATCCAACTCCCCTTGAATGGTAGTCGGTAGCCCACTGGCCTGAGTGGCTGTGAGTTGGAGCCTTTGATTTTCTTCTTCCAAAGCCTTCTTCTCTGTTTCAGCCTGAGCTACCCTTTTCTTGGAAACCTAGAGCCGGCCCTACAAAAACAAGATCTCCCTACTCATCCTAGTGACATTTTCCTTCGTAACTACTGTGAAGGTGGTTTTGACCGATGCTATCATTATGGTATTAGTCTTAGTGTCTAGGACTATGTCCTTTTATGTGATCACCATGAGGGGCTCAGCTGGATTCCGTGCAAGGAATTTTATCCTTTCTTGCCTGATTTTATGTGTAAATTGGTTGTAGGATAGCCTTGTCAGGTCTAGTACATCATCCTCATGCTCTTCTGGGATGTCGAGCTTGGAGAGCGGGAGGTGCCCACCTGTCATGGGAGTTACCAGGGGTACCTTAATATGTGGCAGATTTGCTTGTCCCCCTTTTGAGGGTGATGAATTTCTTCCCTCTGCCTCTCCGGATGCACCCTCTTGTAATTTATGAGTTTCTTCTTCCTTTCTCCTCTTTTTGGCTTCTTCTTTATCCCATTATTCCTTCAACCTGCACTCAGCCTCCCTCTTATCATGTTATCTGCTCCATGGGAGGCACTAGGTAGTTATCCTTGTCTAACGATCAGTTTAAATTTCGGAAGTCCACACATAAGAGAATTTCGCCAGAGTTCTTGTGAAATGGGACCAAATTTGACACAACATTGAATGTCAAACTTTGAAGATGATGTGGGTGTCTAGGACTTTCTTAAGTTCCTTTTGGATCATTGGTTCCAAATTTGGATGCACCTTCCTTAGATTCTGTTGGAAAGGCTCGGCTCCTTCCTTCATTAGTATGATGTGCTGGATGATTCGTGTGACATAAGTCTATAGCTCATCATACGTCCAGGTGAAAAAATCTTGGTATTTCTTGAAGAGTTCAATTAAGGACTGCTGCTCCTGGGGGGTGCATTTTTTACCAATATTAACGAATTTGGGTCTGCCTCCGTCCCGAGGTTCACTTGTTGATGCAATAGGGTGGAAATTTACACCTTTGTATTGGGAGGCAACCAAAACTAGTTTTGTAGGTCAAATAACTTCTCGAGGGACATGACCCCTTTAGGTATGGGATTCCCATTGTGTTCCTCCCTTTCCTTTTGTAACGCTAGGTCGTGATCTTCTTCCTCAATCACAGCGTCCTTGAACACGTCCGCATTCAGCATGAAATCTAATACCTATTGATCATCATTAAAAACGTGAAAATTAGTGACATTATCCGGCACTGTAGGTTTATAAACAATTTCAATAGAAAAACCATCTCTCAATAGGGTAAACCTAGCGGCAATGTTTTCTAACATATCGGCTGCCACATTATGCATTCTAAGTACTGAATTAATATTGAAAGCATCGAAGGAAGAAATCAAACGCCATACCTCTTGTTGATGTCCTTTCAAATGGGGAGATAAGCAGTGAATAGTGTTGTGTACCTGCCGGGTAATGATTTCAGAGTCGTCGATTACCTTAAGCAACTAAATTTGAGGTCCATTACTTTCTTGAGACCCAGGATCAATGCTTTGTATTCGGTCGTATTATTGATGCACTGGACTTCCAACTCGCAAGAGATTAGGAACTTATTATTTTGGGTATCTATCAAGATAGAGCCAACACCAACCCCATAGTGGGCCTTAGAACCGTCGTAGTACAGGGTCCAGATCTTGTCTTCAAATTTTTCAAGATCACATGTGTGCACAGGTAGGGTACTTGAGGCGGAGACATCTGGTGGACCCCCTGGTGCGGTAAGGTGGAAAGCAGTATACGGGAGCAGCTCTAACTGGGTATCCGGGGTGAGTGGAGACTGAGAGGCTTGATAGCAACCGAAAGCAGCCTCTAAGAAGCACATGCCCAGCTCTTCTTGTGCAAATATGATGGTTTCGTTGGTTGCTTCAAGGTCGATCACCATATGTTTCATGTAAGGTTCACTCTCAACTCGGATTTGATTATTCCTACCCTTGTATGGAAGCCACAATTGGTACCAGTCGGTGGCGAAGTATCCTTGTAGTTTGCTTAACCAATCTCGGCTCAGTAGTAGACTGTAGGCCTATAGGATATCCATGAAAACTATGTCCATGCATTGATGCACCCTGGAGTCTGAGGAGAGATGGATCAGGACGTTATTTAACTCGCCCATGGCGGGGACCTGGGATCTGTCAAGCTAAATGATCCTGATGTCGGTCTTCTCAGGACGGATGTTCAATTTTTTGCATACGGAGAGGGGCATGACATTGGTGAAGGCACCAAAATCGACGAGGCAATTGTGGTATGTTGAAATTGAAGATATAGAAAGACAATAGGAATGAGGGTGTGGATCCTCATGAGTCGGCATTGACGAAATTTATAATGGATTGGAGATTCACCGAGGCCTGGGAGGGTTTCGAGCTTACAGCTTTGGCCACAGAGGTGGGCTTGTTCGTCGGAGATGGGCTAGCGAAAGCTTTGAGAACCAGGTCACGTTGGTTGGCTATCTGGGTGAGCTCGTAAAGGGATATGTTGGCTCGCGTCTTCTTCATGTCTTCGATGATGTTATACCTAGACTCTGGATGTGAGAGAGTTTCCACAGAGGTGCTTGGTTAACTTGATGACAATCTGGCCTTGGGGGTGCCTCAGGTAGCGGTGGCACTAGATTTTTCAGTGGTATGGGTTGTGATCTTGTTTTCCCTATTTGGTGGCAGAATTTTCCTTAAGAAAGCCTTCCTCTTCTCCTTGAAAGAGTGATCAGAATTGGGCCTTTTCTCCTTAGGCTATAATTTTGGGGGGGTTTGGATTGGGGATCATCGGCTAGGTTTACATTCGTCACAAGAGGAGGCCCTTCTCTGTGAATTACTTCAAAGGCGAGGACTATTGATCCCAGATATTCATCTAGGGGAGAGCCTTCTTCGCCATCTCAGTCGGCTTCCTCTTCTAACTATCCTACTATATGATCTTCTAAGAGCTCATTTACCACAATGGTCATACTATTAATCCATTGAGGGCAGGTCCTTTCCGAGTGGGAAGCTTGATGGAAAGAGCAGAAATTATCTTTGTCGATCTCTTCTACGTTGAAGTTTGTATTGGGGTTCGGCGAAGGGCGATTAGGCATGAGGTTGTTTTTCCTGAAGAAAGGCTTCTGAGTTTTTCTACCTGAGACGGAGTCATTTTTCTTCCTCTTCAAATAAGAGACCTCATTCATCAATAGCCTTAGGGATTTCACGATGTTCTCGAAATCGAAAGGGTCTTTATCCTTGTCTCTAGATTTATGGGCTGAGGGTTGTGTTCTTTTCCCGACCGATTTTTTGTCATCCCAGCTATCATGGTTTGTGGCTCCTATGGAAAGCATATCTTTCTCGACAGCGAGGGTAGTGGTGTAATTTTCTTCCAAGGTGGCTCTAGCCTTGCATTTCACAAACATGGCAATGTCCCGAGGCAGGCCTCTTGTGTAATAATCGATGGTGATGGAATCGTCCAGGACCATGTTTGGGCAAAAAAATTTCAATATGGTGGAAAAGCGTTGGTTGACGTCTTTAACCTTTTTCTTCTTCTGGAACTTCAAAGTACTCAACTCTATGAGCAGCATAGAAGGAGTCTTGTCTTCTGAAAACTTCTGGAGGAAGGTGCGGCGAAATTTCTCCCAGGAGGAAATGGAAGCGACGGGCAACGAACGATACCAAGTAGCAGCTTTATGTTCTAAGGTGTGGGGAAAGAGTCAGCATGCTACATCATCGGACTGCACCCTCATCATTTGTAAGGCCAGGTAGAAATTATTGATGTGGTCTTCGGCCAACATCCCTTTCTCAGGGTCGAACTTAGGGAGATGCTTCTCCAGGTGTCAGGGCATGTCATGAAGGGGACCACAGAGGCCTAGAGGAGACTGTGCCATCTAGGCTAGGGGTTGAACCCGCCTACCCCTACAGTGGGGCGGGATAAAGATATGCGCAATCTCATTTTCAGATTCGCTTCCAGCGCCAGACCCGAAAGCTATGCCTTCATATTGAGAGTGCATATCTTGGTTTCGGTTACCTCTAAGATGTTTGATGTTTCTATAATTTCTCTAGTTCCTGAAACTGAATTTGTTGTTGAAAAGGAAGGGCAGTCTGTCTTGGTTTCGGTGGTGATGGTGAGTATGGTACGTGTTTTGACCATGTCCCTAGCCTCTATTTCCCGGCCTCTCCCGGCCCCTCCTCAGGTGGGTCGTTCGCTTGGGTGTTTTCATTCAAAGGTTGGTTGGGCTAGGGGTCGGTGTTTGGTTGGGGTCCAGTAACTTCAGGGCCACCTCCGTCGATCTCTCGGGGGTTGTTTGGAGGTTCAGCGGAATGTCGATCGATCGCATCTGCATAATATTCGAGCATTAGACCTATAAGCTAAGGCACGGAGTTGACTAGGACACCTTGGTGATATGATGCATCCCGGGAGTTTGCGGATTGGCCAGGGAACTAGTGGCGGGGAGGTTTTTTAGACTTCTAATGAGATCGCAGGCGAGCGGAGGCAAGGCCCTTAGTTGGTCTGAGGTGACCTCATAGAAAGGTGGGTCCTCATTAGGGGTATTTTCAAGAGGTGGAGGACTAATGTTTTCATATATGATTTCCCCCTGCGGTGTTTGAAAAGGGATATTACTTGCGTGGTGGGAACCTGCCATCAGACCCTCCTTCTAACGCCAAATTTGTTGACGGGGAAAATTTCCTTTCCAACAGTAAGGGGATCTCCCCGGTATAAAGTCCCAACTAGACTCTGGACTGTTTATGATAGGGATCCCGTCTGGGGTGTAGGTTTGGCTACCTTTGAATATGCCTTTCTCGGATGGAGGTGTATCTTGGAAACAAGAGGATGCATGGCTACTTGAATGATACGAAACTAACGGTTGATGGGATCTCCTGCAAATGAAACATTATAAATAGCAAAGTAATATTTGAAGCATGCAACCAAAAGGAATTATTGTTAGAAACAAATCATTAGGGTCATGCTCATAAAAAAATCTTGTTCGACCATAAAAGAAACAGTTCACTATGGTCAAAACACCCTTCAATTCCTTAAGCGTGTTTTCGAAAGATTAATACAATATCAACAGCTAGGTTATTGAAGCATCCTTGTGCTAAACATCCACATATCATTGATACATCCAAAGAGCTTAAACATATAAATGATACGTGAACATAAAAATAGACTAATCAGTTATTAAAGATAGTAGATATATAAAGACACAATATTCATAATGCTAACGCACATGAGTTTCCATCAGATCCAGTAGTGGAGTCAAAACATTGGTTTGTATTCATTCTCGGAATCATGCATTCAATGCAGTACAATTACATCTCCTCACTGTGGAGTCCAAAAAATTTCCATTACATTGTCCCCGGAGGGAGTACTTATAGAACCAAAAGTGACCTTTGGATTGCCCTGTCCTTTCAACTTCCCCACGGTTGGCACGGTGTGCGACCTGGGTGGTTTTGCGACTTATGACCTACCATTGGTTGTGACCTGCGACTGGGCACTGTCTGTGACCTGCGACCTGCCTGCATCTGCTACCTATAAAGTTAGTTATTTTCAAGGGAGAAGTTGTGTGATGGAAAGGTCTGGGACCTCTATCTATTTTTGTTCTTTGAGATAAGTCTGCCAGGCCCGATAATCAGCGGCTACTGGGTTGACCTGAGGTGTGTCTTCTCCCATCCTGTGAAAACACTCGAGAGCATCTGGAATTAAAGTGCGCCTCTTCATGGAGATTTGATTGGATGGGAGGCAAGCTTAGTATAGATCCGGACTGGTGTGAAGACGAACTGATATATGTTCTCCTTAGAGGATGGAAGGTCCTGGGAAATAGTTTCTTGTCTGATGGGTCCCAAAAATGTTTGGATGTCCTAGGCCACCTCTTCCCTTGTCTTCTGTGTGTCCAATGTACCCAAGGAGGGAATGTGATGTACCTCTTCCATCGAATAAATGCCACTGATCAGGTTTTCATATGGAGACATCACCTTTTCTACATCCTTTACAAGCTTGTCCATGGATTGTAGCTTGATCTGTATATGTACCTTGTCCTTCTGCATTCGGATCCAGTCCTTCTTCAACAGAGTATCTGGAGCTTGTGGATACCTTTCATACCATTCAAGAATATTTTCCAGTGCTATGGAGGCTTCCTTTAGCTACGCAACCTTCTTCTTAGTTGTTCCCTAAGCCCCTAGTAGAGGAGAGACTGTATGTTTTATAGTGCACATATCCTCGTATACCTAATTCATGGCGGTCTCTAAGGTATCCAACTCCCCTTGAATGGTAGTCGGTAGCCCACTGGCCTAAGTGGCCGTGAGTTGGAGCCTTTGATTTTCTGCTTCCAGAGCCTTCTTTTTTGTTTTAGCCTGATCTTCCCTTTCCTCGAACGCCTAGAGCCTGCCCTGCAGAAACAAGATCTCCCTGCTCATCCTACTAACATTTTCCTCTGTAGCTGTTGTGAAGGCAGTTTTGGTTGATGCTATCATTATGGGATTAGTCCTAGTGTCCAGGACTATGCCCTTTTCTGTGGTCACTGTGAGGGGCTCGGTTGGATTTCGTGCAAGGCATTTTCACCTTTCTTGCCTGATTTTATGAGTAAAATGATCGTAGGATAGCCTTTTCAGGTCTAGTACATCATCCTCATGCTCTTCTCGGATGTTGAGCTTGGAGAGCGGGAGGTGCCCACCTGTCATGGGAGTTTCCAAGGGTACCTCAATATGTGGCAAATCTGCTTATCCCCTAGTTTTTTAGGGTGGTGACTTGCTTCCCTCTACCTCTTCGGGTGCACCCTCCTGTAAATTCTGAGTTTCTTCTTCCTTTCTCCTCTTTTCGGCTTCTTCTTTATCCTGTTCTTCCTTCAACCTGTGCTCAGCCTCCCTCTTCTATCGTTCTTCTTCTTCTTTCTTCTTGCGGGCCTCATTTGCATGCTTCTTCTTTTGTTCCTCTCTCTGTTGCTTCTTCTATTGTTCTTCAGTCTGTTTCTTTCACTTCTCTTCTTCCTGATGCTACGCCAAGGTATCTTGGTCCCTTCTTAGCTCTTTTTTTCTCGGTTTCTTCTCGACCTCTAGTTGTGCCTTGGCCTCTTTTTCCCTTCTCTCATGTTGATCTTTAGGAGGATTACTGCTTGTAGTATTCTTTGGCCTTTTATATTTGGAAGATGATGCTCCTCCTACAGGATCATTCCTTTTTAAAACCTCAGCCCATTCTTCTAGAGTTTGGTCATCCTGACCCCCTTGATCCCCACTCAGGTTGGCTGATTCTTCAAGATCGGCTTCTCTATCTGCATTGTACCAGTTTCTAGTATGCTCCTCAATAGGGCATTTTGTGTGTTGATAGTTCCAGTTAAACTTGGCTCTCTTGCAGTGTGCGGGGATGACCCTTTCAGGATCATAATATCTATGGGCGATGGTCAGAAAGTGAAAACCTTTGATTTCTTCCGCCTTCGCTTCCACTTCTTTGAAATATTTGATAGTGTAGGCACCAATAGTAAGTGGGATGGTAGGCCATGGCTTATTTTTGCCTTTTTTGAGGGTCTTGGAGAACCCACTCATCATTTGATAGCACACCTCTTATGGTAGCAATTTTTTAGTGACAAACTTGGGTAGTGCGTGAGGTGCCTTGAATGACTTGAAGACCCTGAGAAAATTACTCTCTAGAATTGGGAACCAGTTGGTTACCTTGGTTATCGTCTCCATATCCTACCTGGACAAGCAGTGCGGATCTTTACCGAAAATATTTCAGGAGAGTATAGGGATGAATTTGCCTGATATGGATTCCATATCTTGCTTGTACATGGTAGCCCAGAACACATTCAACTATTTTTGGATGGGCCCATCATGCTTTGCATCCCAGTTGTGTGACCATTCCTCAAAATTGTACCTCGAGCACACTACATCTAAGAGGTAGGAGGCCCTGTAGAATTCCGATGTGCATCCTTCTTCTGGTACCTCGGCCACTGATATTTTTTCTCTGAGGGTCGATATTACTAGGTAAGCCCAGTTGAAACGGGTGTCGTAGGAGGTGATCGCATACATGAGTGGGACCCATGTTCCATTGAAAGTAGTTGCGTCCTTCCTGCCATACAATCTACACATCATTGCTGCTACGAGCCTGTAGACATTCCTAAGGCCATCAGTTTTATAATCCTGATCCTTCTTCCGCTTAAACTTCTCAAGTTCATCCCACCAACCCTTCAAGGTTTCTGGCACTGGTACTTCATGTGTGGCGACCCATTTGGCATTGAAGGATTCCTCCCTGGCGGGGAGTGCATAGTATACCTCTGCGCCCTTTCCAGTCATATTGGAAAAAGTCTTCCCTGATTCATCACAGATGACCTAGAACTTGGAATCGACCTTTTGGAGGATCTATTCGACTACTTCTGCACATGGGAATATTGGTGGATGGGCACCTACGTAGTGAAGCTTGGACCTTTTGACTTGAATGTATAATTTCCATTCGGCGAGATCCTCTAGGAATTCTGGATTTGTGAATTCCTGGTAGACTTGATACCAGGTCATCTTATCTCCTTTCCTGAAGACCCAGGCAATGTATCCATAGATAGGGGGTGGCGGAGGAGGCATGTATTCTCCTGATAGCTCTATCTCTGGGCTTTTGTCTCTCCTTCGAACTGCTAGAGGCCCCATATTGCTTGAGGCTGAAGAGATGGAGACAAACTCGATCTCGGCTTCAACATCCCCTGGCATGTTTAGAAAATAGTCCCACGATAAGACGGTACCAAAATATAATGGGACTGACTAGATCTATTAATGATTTGGTTGCTCAGACTAGGTTGTTATGACCTCTGATGGTCGCTATATCTAGGATTAGGAAGGTTTGTGACGTGGAAACTTAGCAACAAGGCTACATGATCGCATGGTCGCGCCTACGTGAATGATCCCAACTTCGCAACTCTGTGACTTGGCGACCTACAACCAGGTCGCCAAGTTGCGATCGCATGGGTAGTGGATACTTTGCGGCCTCGCGACTTTGCGACTTAGCGACCAAGTCGCGAGGTCGTGAATTTGCAAGGTTGCGAGGTTGCAGGGTCGCATTAGGGATTTCTAAAGAAAACTAAGCGATCGCAACCCACGGGGAACAAGATGAAAGAAGGGAAAAAATCCAAGGAAGGTGGGTAAACCAGAGTTGAAGGCTCCTTTGAAGTCCAGAGAGGGATGCCTGTGATGGCTTGAGGAAAAGGCAAGGTTCACAAGGGGCTAGGCATAATGTATTTAGCACATGTGATGTGAAACCCTAGCTGGAGTGATAGTGAGGGTTGGGGTTGCAAATGAATGGGATCAAAGGAAATTAATAGCCCAAGGATAGGGCAGGTAAGGCAATAAAAAATGAAAAAGGAAACAGCAAGAGGATTAGGCAACTTACCCGAGAAAAATTGCGCTCTGATTGGCTCGTCAGAAGTCTCGTTTGCTCTGTCGCGTAGGTCAAATGCGACCTGCGTGACCCTTTTATTTATAAAGGAGTCACATGTGTGGTAATTAATGGGGGTCTCAAAGTCACAAATCATGTCTATTCGAGCAAGGATGCGATCTTGCGACCTGGCGACCTTGAGGTCGCATAGTCGCAAATGTGAATTTTTATTAGGATCGCGACCTTGCGACTTGGCGAATTGGAGGTCGCAAGGTCACGAGGTGGCATAGTCACAAATATGCATTTTGATAAAGATTGCGACCTTGCGACTTGGTGACCTCGAAGTCGCTAGGTTGCGTGGTTGCAAATTTCTGAAATTTGTATAGGGGCGGCTGTGCGACTTTGCGACTAGCTTGGAAAAGTTGAAGTCGTGAATTGGTTCTAGATACATCTGCTTGAAAGGGAATTTTTGAAGGTTCATGGCTGAGGGTGAGACAGACTTTCCTTTATCAAAGTGGTCAGGGGCTCTAAAATTTCAAATGGGTGTTAAATTTCAGAGGGTGTTGTAGCGGCTACAACAAATGGCGATTCACTGGTGGAATCCAGAATCTCTGCCTGCGCTTAATATTTGATGGGAGCGGGGGGGATTAGCAGGCTATTCCTTTCACTTCCGTGGGTCCCAATATTCTCATCTCTGACCCTCGCATGTTAGATTCACTCATTTGCACTACACAGAACGCTTGTTCACCGTGATTTACTGTTCGAAGACCGGACAGGAGGGGTTGGATTAATCTCATGGGCTTCATAGGATTCGGTATAGTTATTTGGTTCCCTTGTGTTGCTCCACTGCCAACGAGACTGATGGTCCCAAAGGAGTCACTACCTAGGAGTCACAAACGTTTCTCTGTTGCCAGCGAGCCTGGTCAGTACCCCGGCGGGGTCGTCACATCACCTATCTGCACAGGAAGCCTTTCTCAATCCTTTACCCTTTATTTCATGTGCTAATAACACTTATTTAAATGTTCTCAAGGAACTTATTTGAATGTGTTGAATGCACTTATTTTTATGTGGAAAGTACTACCTAGGGGGATGAGGGACCTCGACTTATGTTACTTGCAAGAGAGGTTGCTCCTAGTCTGTATTTGGGGACCTTTTGGTTTTCCCGAATAACCTTTTTCCGTCTAAGGTTGGCTCTTTTCCCCTTCCATCCAGTGACCTATTTCACCAAAACTTCTTTTCTTTAATATAAGTTTCAAAGATAGCGCACTAGGTGAGCTACTTGCACTTAAGTCCTACAGGGTGTCTATCACAGACAAACTTGGGCCATTTTTTGTTTCAAGGCTGATTCTTAATAGGCAGAGATTTTGGTACAGCCTGCCAATTGAGTAACTTCTACGTTGATTCTTCAACTTGAGGCACTTGGGGAATGAAGTTCCGAGAGATTGCTCAAGGCAAGTTGTTTATTGAAACAACACAAAATAAACAAAAAACAAGAGCAGTAAAGAAAAAGAAGCAAAACTATGGTACAAAGTGTGGTGACAGCCCCGGGGTTGTTAGGTTAAGTAGTGCTTGCAGTCGTGCCCATTTACCGGGAGGACCTCAATCCTCCCTTCTAAGGTTTGGAGTCTATATGTGTGTGAACCGACCTTTTCTTTGATTTAGAACGAACTTGTCCACAGGGCTTGAAATTTGGTGTGTTTTCCCTTGTCTTCGTGAGCCTTGTCCCATTGGAGGACGAGGTCGCCAACTTCGAAGACCTTGTTTTTGGTGGAATTCTTATCGAACCATCGTTTTATCCAGCTCTCGTGGATGGCAAATTTTTCCCGGGCTTTTAGCCTTTCCTCCTCCAATTTCAACAAAGTGTCTATGCGAGCTTGCAACGAAGGGCATGGGGTACCATGTGTTTCTTATGACAACTGAAGGGTCGGGAGATAAAGGTTAGGAGGAAGAATTGCTTCTTTCCCATAGACCAGAAAAAATGGGGAGGTTCCCAGGGAAGATTTGGGTGTGACCCGATCAGCCCGGAGGGCGTTATTGAGGGCGTTGTGCAAATTTCGGTGTTGGGATAGCAGGGTATTTTTGATGATCTGGATAAGGTTTTTGTTGGTTGACTCAGCTAGCCTATTCCCTTGGGGATAGTAGTTGGTACAATGTTTGAGTACTATACCATTTTCCAAATCGAATTCATATAATTTAAACGATGAAAAATAAGTACATTATCAAAAACAAGGGAGGTTGGAATGCCAAACCTGGCCATGATGTACTGAATGATGAAATATATTACCTCCTGATCATTGATTTGGCATAACGGTATTGCTTCAACCCACCTCGTGAAATAGTCTGTGGCCATGAGCATATATCAGTGCTACTTGGAGGAGTCTGGAAAAATTTCCTCGACCACGTCTAGCCCCCACTACTAGAATGGTTCTTCCACCACGATGGACTGTAACGAGGCAGAAAGTCAGGATTCTCTACTGGAAAATTTCTGACATGAAAGGCACTTCTGAACATAGGCGTGCGCATACTTAAACAGAGTGGGCCAATAAAAACTGGCTCGCATAACGTTGTGAGCTATGGCATCTTCGTATAGTGCCCACCGGCTGGGCCGTCATGTAGTTCCTTCAGGACTTGTTGGGCCTCACTTTGGTCTAGGCAGTGTTGCAAGACACCATTGTGACGTTTGCGGAATAGTTTACCATGTACTAGTTGGTAGGATGCAGCCTTTAGCCTTATCGCTCATTTATGTTGGGCTGTTAAGGTGGGGTCCATGACACCTCAGCCAAGGTACTGTAGGAGATCTATGTACCATGACGGGGTGTTTTGCTGAGGTGTGTTGTCGGCTTGGTACATCTCTATTTCGTGATCCCAACATTCCTCACCATTGCCCAACGGGTCTGTGGCGTCAGCAGCCATCCGGCATAATCCTTGCCCTTTGACATTGTGTGCAGGCTTGAATTCTAAGTCATACTCTTGAATACATGCCATCCAGTTGCCTCGTCTCTCACCCAACTCCTTTTGCACGAATAGTGAGCATACTATTGGGTGAGGTACGAACATTGTGACGTGGTTCTTCAAAAAATGTTTGACTGCCTTATATATTCCATAGGCTTGCTTATCAATGTTCAGATACTTCACCTCGGCACCTTGCAACCCTGCGCTCATGAAACATATGGGTTGCTCGTCGTTTCTGCCATCTTTCTGAGTGAGGACGGCTGCAAGAGATGAATCTAAGGCAAAGGTATACAAGATAAAGCCTTTGCTGAAATCCAGGCTATGAAGGGTAGGTGCTTCCGTGAAGGCCTTCTTGATATTTTTGAATGCTTCTTTCTTAGGAGGATTCCATTTAAAATTCGTTTTCTTCTTGATCATGCCTTGTAAAGGTTTCACGATTTGTGCGAAGTCTAATATGAACTTTCAGAGGAAGTTGATTTTTCCAAGAAACGACTGCATCACTTTTTTGTTGCTCGGGGGAGAAATTTGGGTGATGGATTTTACGTGTTCTGGGTCTACTACTATGTCATCCCAGGTTATGATGTGGCCCAAAAAATTCCCTTCAGAGACTGCGAAGATGCTCTTCTTGGGGTTAAGTGAGATTCCTTATTTTTAGCACCTTTCAAAGATTTGTTTGAGGTGGTGCAAGTGGTCACATTTTCGCTTGGAGAACATGGTGACATCATCAATGTAGACCACTACACTTTGTCCCATTAGCCCCCAGAAGGCGATGTTGATGGGCCTTTGGAAGGTTTCCCCAGCATTAATTAGGCTAAAGGGCATGAGTCTGAATACGAACGTACCCCATTTGGTCTTGAATCTTGTTTTCAGACGATTGGGTTTAGCTACCAGTACTTGGTTGTGTCCTGAGAAACCATCTAATAATGAGAACATTTCTAACCCAGATACCATTTGAATAATCTGCAACATGGGAGCAACTACGTAGTTATCCTTTTCTTACGATCGGTTTAAATTTTGGAAGTCCACACATAAGCGAATTTCTCCAAACTTCTTGCGAATTGGGACCAAATTTGACACCCACGTTGAATGTCAGACTTTGAAGATGATGCGGGCGTCTAGGAGTTTCTTAAGTTCCTTTTGGATCATTGGTTCCAAAGTTGGATGCACCTTCCTTAGCTTCTGTTGGAAAGGCTTGACTCCTTCCTTCATTGGTATTACGTGCTGGATGATTTGCATGTCATCAGTCTATAGCTCATCATATGTCCAGGTGAAAACATCTCGGTATTTCTTGAACAGTTCAATAAAGGACTGCCACTCCTGGGGGGTGCATTTTGTACCGAGATTAACAAACTTTGGGTCTGCCTCTGTCCCGAGGTTCACTTGCTGATGCAATAGGGTGGAACTTTGCACCTTTGTATTGAGAGGCCCTCGAAAGCGATTCTGTAGGTCAAATAAATTTTCGAGGGACATGACCCCTTTGGATATGTTATTCCCCTTGTGTTCCTCCCTTTCCATTTGTAAGGCTAGGTCATGATCTTCTTCCTCAATCACAGCGTCCTTGAAAACGTTCGTGTTCAGCATGAAATCCAATACCTATTGATCATCAATAAAAACGCAAAAATTAGTTACTTTATCCGACACTGGAGGTTTATAAACAATTTCAATAGAAAAACCATATTTCAATGGGGTAAACCTAGCGGCAACCATTTCTAATGTATCGGCTGCCGCATTATGCATTCTAAGTACTAACTTAATACCAAAAGCATCGAAGGAAAATATCGAATGTTATACCTCTTGTTTATATCCTTTCAAATGGGGAGATAGGCAGTGAATAGTGTTGTGTACCTGTCAGGTAATGATTTCGTAGTTGTCGATTACCTTCAAGCAACTGACTTTGAGTTCGATTGATTTCTTGAGACCCAGGACCAGTGCTTCGTATTCGATCATATTATTGGTGCACTAGAATTCCAACCGGAAAGAGATTAGGAACTTATTCTTTTAGGGATCTATCAAGATACAGCCAACACCGGCCCCATCGTGGGTCTTGGAACCGTCGTAGTACAGGGTCCAAATCTTGTCTTCAGATTTTTCAAGATCACATGCGTCCACATATGGGGTACTCGGGGCGGAGACATCCAATGGACCCCCTGGTGCTCCAGGGCGGAAAGCAGTAGACGGGAGCAGCTCTAAGTGGGTATCCGGGGTGACAGGAGACTGAGAGCCTTGATAGCAACCGAAAGCAGCCTCTAAGAAGAACATGCGCAGCTCTTCTTTCACAAATTTGATGGTTTTGTTGGTTGCTTCAAGGTAAGTCACCATATGTTCCATATAAGGTTCGCTCTCAACCTAGATCTGATTATTCCTACGCTTGTATGGGAGCCACAAGTCGGACCAGTCGGTGGCGAAGTATCCTTGTAGTTTTCTTGATTAATATCAACTCAGTAGCATACTGTAGGCCTCCGGGATATCCACGACAGCTATTTCAATGCATTGATGCAGCCTCTAAGAATCACATGCATAGCTCCTCTTGCGCAAAGCTAATGGGTTCGTTGGTTGCTTCGAGGTCGTTCACCATATGTTTCATGTAAGGTTCTCTCTCAACCCGGATCTTATTATTTCTACACTTGTATGGGAGCGACAAGTGGAACCAGTCGGTGGCGAAGTATCCTTGTAGTTTTCTTAACCAATCCCAGCTCAGTAGTAGACCGTAGGCCTCCGGGATATCCACGACAACTATGTCAATGCGCTGATGCACCCTGGATTCTGAAGAGAGACAGATCAGAAAGTTATTTAACTCACCCATAGCGGGGACATGGGATCTGTCAAGCTAAATTATCCTGGCGTCGGTCTTCTCAGGACGGATGTTCAATTTTTTTTCATATGGACAAGGACATGACATTGGTGGATGCACTGGAATTGACGAGGCAATTATGGACATTGAAATTGAAGATCTCGAAAGACAACAAGAATGGGGGTGTGGATCCTCGTGAGTTTGCATTGAGGGAATTTATAATGGACTTGAGGTTCACCGAGGCGTGGGAGGGTGTGGAGCTGATAGCTTTGGCCACCGAGGTGGGATTTTTTGTCGGGGATGGGCTAGCGAAATCTTTGAGAATCAGGTCACGTTGGTTGGCTATCCGGGTGAGCTCGTAAAGGGATATGTTGGCTCACGTCTTCTTCATGTCTTCGATGATGTTATACCCGAACTCTGGGTGTGAGAGAATTTACACAGAGGTGCTTGGTGAACTTCATGACAATATGGCCTTAGGGGTGCCTCTGGAAGCGGTGGGGATAGATTTTTTAGTGGTCGGGGTTGCGGTCTAGTTTTCCCTATTTGGTGGCAGGATTTTCCTCAAGAAAGCCTTCCTCTTCTCCTCTAAAGAGGGATCAGAAATTGGGCCTTTTCTCCTTACGCTATAATTTCGGGGGGGTTTGGATTGGGGATCATTGGTTAGGTTTATCTTTGTCATGGGAGGAGGCCCTTCTCCACGAATTACTTCAAAGGTGAGCACTGTTGATCCCAAATCTTCATCCGTGGGAGAGACTTCTTTGCCATCTGAATCAGCTTCCTCTTCTAACTCTCCTACTGTCTGATCTTCTAGGAGTTTATTTACCACAGCGGTCATACTATTAGTCCATTGAGGGCAGTTCCTTTCAGAGTGGGAAGCTTGATTGAAACAGCATAAATTATCTTTGCAAATCTCTTCTACATTGAAGTTTGTATTGGGGTTCGGCGAAGGGTGATTAAGCGCGAGGTTGTTTTTCCTAAAGAAAGGCTTCTGAGTTTTTCTACCCGAGACGGAGTCATTGTTCTTCCTCTTCAAATCAAGACCTCATTCTTCAATAGCTTTAGGGATTTTGCGATGTTCTCAAAATCAAAAGGGTCTTTATCCTTGTCTCTAGATTTATGGGCTGAGGGTTGTGTTCTTTTCTTGGCCGGTTTTTGGTCATCCCGGCTGTCATGGTATATGGCTCCTATGGAAAGCATATCTTTCTTGATGGTAAGGGAAGTGATGTAATTTTCTGCCAAGGTGGCTCTAGCCTCGCGTTTCACGAACACAACAATGTCCTGAGGCAGGGCTATTGTGTAATAATCGATGGTGATGGAATCATCCAGGGCCATGTTCGGGGGAAGTTTGTTCAATATGGTGGCAAAGCATTGATTGAAGTGTTTAACCTTTTCCTTCTTCTAGCAATTCAAAGTACTCAACTATGTGAGGAGCATAGAAGGAGTCTTGTCTTCTAAAAAATTCTAGAGGAAGGTGCAGCGGAATTGCTCCCAGAAGGAAATGGAAGTGACAGGAAACAAACAATACCAAGTAGCAGCTTTATTTCTAAGGTGTGAGGAAAGAGTCAGCGTGCTACGTCGTCGGACTACACCCTCATCATTTGTAAGGCCAGGTAGAAATTACTGATGTGGTCTTCGGCCAACGTCCCCTTCTCAGGGTCGAACTTAGGGAGATGCTTCTCTGGGTTTCGGGGCATGTCGTGAAGGGGACCACGGAGGCCTAGAGGAGACTGTTCCATCCAGGCTAGGGGTTGAACCTGCCTGGCCCTATGGTGGGGTGGGATAAATATATGTCCAATCTCATTTTCGGATTCGCTTCCGGCACCAAACCCAGAAGCTATGCCTTCATGTTGAGAGTGCATATCTTAGTTTCGGTTACCTCTAAGATATTCAATGTTTCTATAATTTCTCTAGTTCCTGGAACCGAATTTGTGGTTGAAAAGCAAGGGCAGTCTATCTCGGTTTCGGTGGTGATGGTGAGTACACTCCATGTTTCGACAGTGTCCCCGGCCTCTATTTCCCCAGCCTCTCCCAGCCCCTCCCCCAAGTGGTTTGTTCACTAGGGTGTTGTCATTCCAAGGCTAGTTGGTCTGGGGGCCGGTGTTTGGTTGGGGTCCAGTAACTTCAGGGCCACCTTCGTCGATCTCTCGGGGGCTTTCTGGAGGTTCGGTTGAATTTTGATTAACCGCATCTGCATAATATTAGAGAATTATACCTATAAGCTGAGGCATTGATTTGACTAGGACACCCTGGTGAGTATGATGAGTCCCGGGAGTTTGAGGTTTTGCAGACCTGTAATGAGATCACAGGCGAGCAGACGCAAGGCCCTCAGCTGGTCCGAGGTGACCTCATAGAAAGGTGGGTCCTCCTCAAGGGTATTTTCTGGAGGTGGAGGACCAGTGCTTTCATATAAGAGAAACAGTTCACTATGGTCGAAACACCCTTCAATTCCTTAAGCGTATTTTCGAATATTAAGACAATATCAACTAGGTTATTGAAGAATCCTTGTGCTAAACATCCAAATATCATTGATACATCCAAAGAGCTTAAAAATATAAATGATACATGAACATAAACGTATACTAATCATTTATAAAAGATAGCACATATATAAAGACACAATATTAATAATTCTAACGCACATGAGTTTCCATCAGATCCAATAGTGGAGTCAAAACATTGGTTTGTATTCATTCTCGGAATCATGCATTCAATGCAGTACAATTATATCTCCTCACTGTGGAGTCCAAAAAATTTCCATTAAAATGTCCACGAAGGGAGTACTTATAGAACCAAAAGTGACATTTGGGTTTCCTTGTCTTTTCATCTTCCCGACGGTTGGCATGGTCTGCAACCTGGGTGGTTTTGTGACTTGCGACCTACCTGTGGTTGTGACCTGTGACTGGGCACTGTTTGCGACCTGCGACCTGCCTGTGTTTGCTACCTGGAAAGTTAGTTCTTTTCAAGGGAGAAGTTGTGTGATGGAAAGGTCTGGGACCTCTATCTATTGATGTTCTCTGAGATAAGTCTGCCAGACTCGATAGTCAACGGATACTGGGGTGACCTGAGGTGTGTCTTCTCCCAACCTGTGAAAACACTCGAGAGTGTTTTGAATTAAACTGTGCCTCTTCACGGAGATCTGATTGGATAGGAAGGCCATCTTAGTATAGATCTGGACTGGCGTGATGATGAACTGATCGATGTTCTCCTTCGAGGCTGGAAGGTCCTAGGAAATAGTTGCTTCTCTGATGGGTCCCAAAAAAATTTGGATGTCCTGGGCCACCTCTTCCCTTGTAATCTATGTGTCCAATGTCCCCAAGGAGTGAATGTGATGTACCTCTTCCATTGATCAGGTGTTCATAGGCAGACATCACCTTTTCTACATCCTTTACAAGCTTGTCCCTGGATTACAGCTTCATCTGTATATGTACCTTGTTGTTCTTGTAGAAATTTTAATACAATTATTTATTGCCTAGATACTCCTGATCTAACAATTATATGCCACTATTAAATACATAATCTCTTCTAAAAAAATCTTTGTGGAAATTTAAAACAAGATCGCTAATTGAAAACACATGAAGAAAGATTAATCACACATAACACAGATGTTTTTACCGAGAAATCATAAAGTTAAAAACCCCAATATCATATATTATGTATATATCATGGATCACGAAACAATCTCATACAAAACTCTAATCCAAGAGCTCTCAGTACAACATGCAATCGTCTCATACTGTCATACAAAAATTGACAAATACATGTGCCAATTTATTGCCTCCTAACTGCCTGCCTCCACTGCGCAATCCCTGCTGATCACAATCCCTGAATGAATGAGATCCTTCTTGCCTTGACTGCGCAATCCTCATTGGCATCTCCAATGTGTGTGTGGTTTCATGAGTGCACCCACTAATGCCACAACTGATAGTCAAATTGTCCCTTTCACCTATCTCTCATCTGGGTCTCCACTGGATCTGACATGCATGTAGTTAACAGTAGTAAATATTCAGTTGCATGTGAGACAGCTGCTTGTGACTTAATTAAATAATTAATTCACTGATCTCTCACTAGTATATGTTCAGTTACAACTAGCACAACTGATTTTAACTCACTTAGCTGAGTTAAACTACTTTAAAACTCACATAAATACACATCCAACTCTGTTACAACTTCGAATCGCTCGTCTACAACTAAGTCCACTTGCATGTCCCACCAACCAACCTTTGAACTCGAATTTCCCATAGCTAACTAGTTTTCCACTTCAGTTAACTATTTCCAAGTGATCCATGAGAATATATTAATATATATTGTCCAACTATTATTAAGGGATAATAATAGTGAACATGCATCTATAAATAGACATGCGATCTATATATAGAATTCGCACATACATATAAAAATATAACATCATCCATAAATAGAATTTTCTCACCATATATAAATATACTTCCGCTATAAATATAATTTTCTCATTCGTTCTATAAATAGACTTACACCTAAAAATAGCTTGAGGCTCAATCCTAGTGCAGGTGCTTAATTTTCACTAGGATCATCATCTTTTTTAATCTCAACACTCCCTCTCAACAAGAAAGGGATTGTCCTTCACACCGATCCTATCTTTATGGTATTCGAATTTTCTCCTAGTGAGCGCCATCGTCAGAATATCTGCATCCTGATCTTCCATAGGAATGTACTGAAGCAAAATGATCTTCCGCTGCACACAATCTCTGATATGATGATAATAGATATCTATATGCTTAGATCTATCATGAAACACAGGATTAATCGAGAGTTTAATGCAACTTTGATTATCACAATGAATCACTGTAGGATCTAAATGAGAACCAAAAAAACCAATCAGGATCTTTCTCATCCAGATAGCCTCACATGCAGCTTGACTTGCTGCCATGTATTCTGCTTCCGCTGAATTGAGAGCCACGGATCTTTGTTCCCTGTTGTACCAAGAAACAATTGTAGATCTGATACTGAAGATCCCCCCTGATGTGCTCTTTTTTTCCGTTGGGTTGCCTGCCCAATCTGCATCCGTGAAGCCATGCAACTTCAACTCATCCGTATGTATGTACCACAAGCCATACTCAAATGTACCCCTAAGTAATCTCAGGACATGCTTTCCCACCTTACAAAAGAGCTTGGTAGGCTTAACCATCGCTTGAGTAAGCTGGTTCACCGCATAGCATATGTCTCGTCTTGTATTCACTAAATACATTAGTGAACCCACTAACTGTAGATAGACAGTAGCATCCACTACCTCTCCAGATGTAGCGTCCTCTTTCCTCCAGTTACCTGCAAGAGAAGTATCCATGGGTTTGCAGCCCTCCATATGAAACTTACCCAGTATCTCCCTTGCATAGTTTCCTTGAGACACAAAAATTCCACCATATCACTGCTATATTTCCAATCCAAGGAAATAATGAAGGAGGCCCATATCCTTCATCTCGAACTCATTTGAAAGGTCCTCCTTGCATGAGTGTATCAGCTACTCATCACCAGTTAGTATTAAATCATCAACATAAAGAATAATTATTAAAAGCTTGCCCTCCACCACAATTTGGTATAAGTTTGCAACCACCTCACTCTTGGTGAAGCCAAGTCCAATGAAATAGATGTCTATCTGAGTGTACCAAGCACGGGATGCTTGCTTCAGCCCATATAGCTCTCTTTTGAGTCTGCACACATGTGACTTGTTTCTAAAGATCTCAAATCCTTCAGGTTGCTCAATGTACACTTCTTCCTCAATGATCTCATTGAGAAACATAGACTTCACATCCATCTAATGAATGCGCCAACCCATCTGCACTGGGAGAGCAAGGATGGTCCTTATGGAAGAATATCGTGCGACGGGTGCAAAGGTTTCTTCATAATCAATCCCCTCAATCTATGAGAAGCCCCAAGCCACAACTCTGGCCTTGTATTTCTCAACACTCCCATCAGCAGCTTGATTTACCTTATAGATCCATCTTGAACCTGCCACTAATTTATCAACCAGCCTTGGAATAATTTCCCAAGCATTGTTTCTGACAATGGAGTCATACTCCTCAACCATTGCATCTACCCATGTGGGATCCTGCATTGCTTCCTGAAAGGAAGATGGCTCAATCACAATACATTTTCTCATGAGAGCCATGTATCCAGTAAATCGGTCAGGAGATTGTCTTTGTCTGTGCTATGAATTAGGAACTCCTACATTTTGTGCAGCATCAAGTTTCAGCCTCTCAGCTTCTATGGTACGCCTTTTGCCAGTTCTGATGTTTGGCTATGCCTGAGTGGACTCCTCCACTCCATGAACCTCCTCCTGTGGCTGATCCACATCTAGAGACTCATATTTGGGAACCAAAAGTTCCTCCTCCGCATGTAATTCTAGCTCCCTCTCAAGCGACCACTTCATGGCTTTCTCATCATTGAATTTTATATCCCATAGCACCACAATCATTCGACAGTTTGGAAAATACACACGATAATTATGGGGTGTTTCTGTGTACCCCACAAATATCCCAACTTGAGCAGTCGGCTCCAGCTTCTTCCTGGTGTTCTTGGTCACATGCACATAAACAAATGAGCCAAAAATATTAAAGTGATAAACATCCGGTTTCTTACCAATGAAATCTTCTTTAGGTGTACTCATGCCAAGTACTTTATCAGGACAACGGTTTTGCACATAAACCGTAGTGTTGCATGATTCTGCCCACAATTGCATTGGTAGGCCCTGATCATGCAGCATAGCTCGTGCAGCACCCACGATCATTCTTTTCTTCCTCTCCATGACCCCATTTTTATATGGGTTATGAGGCACTATGAGTTCTCTTCGAATTCCTTCTTTGCTACAGAAGTCTTTGAATTTGTTCGAGATGTATTCTCCACCATTATCGCTCTGGAGAGCCTTCAATTGCTTCCCTGACTCTTTGTCAACCAATGCCTTAAACTCATAGAACTTTGATAATGTTTGATCCTTCTTCTACATTAAGAAGATCCAACATCTACGAGAAAAGTCATCAACACAAATAACATAATACCTGTGTTTTTCTATTGAATAAATCGAGAATGGTCCACACACGTCTGTGTGAACTCTCTCTAGGATCACTGAAGCACCGTTCTCCTTTTCATGAAAGGTGGAATTAAACATATTTTCCCATAGTACATCCTCGAGACCGATATGACCGCAAAATGTCCCTTGGGAAGTCCACTAGAACTTTGCTGCAAAATTGGCACCATGATGAAGATGGCCCAGTCGCCTGTGCCATAATTCGCCCTCATCCTGGCTCACCACTTCTTCTGCTTTGCACACCATTGCAGCGCAGCCATCTACCTCCAAATTTTAGAGATTCTTAACTTGAATCCCTATCCTCTTGGCTTAACTCGTTGTTTTATGTCACAGGAAGGCTTTTCCATGGCTAAAAACAACTTCATAGCCTTTGTCCTCCAACATTGTGACTGAGACCAAGTTTTTCTTCAGACCAAGAACATTCATAACATCTTTCAAATGAAATGCTTTACCTGACTCTCTCTCAAAGCTAATGGTACCAATGTCAGTCGTAATTTATCGCCTATCGTCGCCCATCTCTATATGCATTTGGAGATATTTCTCCTCCAAGTCACTGAAAAGCTCCTTATCTCCTGTCATGTGGGAGGAAGCACCACTATCAAAATACCACACCCATCCCATTGCGCTTGACACCAAGCATGTGATTAAAGAGAAATAAAGTTCAAATTTTGAGGCAAGGGCCTCGCCAGCTGCAGCTCCAGCAGCTTTCTTGTTCTTCTTCTTCTTTGGGCAGTTAGTGGCAAGATGCCCATTTTCATGACAGTGAAAACACTTCACCTTGGACAAATCCAGCTTCTTGCCTTTAGACTCTGATTTTGAATGGAATTTTTTCCCCTTCCCTTTCCTTGCCTTGGCAGCCAAAACACAATCCTCTTCATCATCATGCTTTGATGAAGAGCCATCTCTAGTGTTCCATTTGAACTCCTCCTGCACTAGATCTGACCACAATCGTTCCCAATCCTAAAGTTTTTTCCATCCATTGACAGAGTCTTCATAACTGTGCCAACTCTTGGGAAGTCCCAAGAGAGCCAAGCTCGCCAAATCATCATCAACAACAGTGATTCCCACACTCCCTAGTTCATCCCGACATTGGACAAACTTTGTGAGATATTTTGGAATATTGTTGCCCTTTTCCATCTTGATCTTTCTGAGCTTATCCTTCAGCGCCAATTTATTATGGTCGCTACTGCTTTGGAAAAGATCCGTCAAAGCCTTCCACATAGCATATGGAGTGGCTTTCCTATGAAGACTTGAGACAATGTGATCTCATACACCTTCCAACAGAATTCTTCTTACCTTCGCTACGTTCTTTTTCCATGCATCAAGTAATGCAGCATCCGTCGAAGTGGGCTTAGGAACATCACCGTCGATGAATTCCTTCAAGCCATTATCTTCAAGCACTGCCCTCATCTTGTCCTTCCAGGAAATGTAGTTTGAGTTTCCCTTGAGTTCATACTCTAGCCGCAAGCCATTGAAAGCCATTTCGATGTTTATTCAACTGTCGCATCAAGAAATTCTTATAGCAAATTCGAATTGTTTCCACCAACAAACTCTGCTACTGCTTCAAAATTGCAATTTTTTGTGCTCCGATACCATGTATAAATTTCAAAACAATTATTTATTGCCTAGATTCTCCTGATCTAACAATTATATGCCACTATTAAATACAGAATCTCTTCTACAAAAATATTTGCAAAAATTTAAAACACGTTCGCCAATTTTGAACACATGAATAAAGATCAATCACACATAACACAAATGTTTTTATCAGGAAAGCGTAAAGCTAAAAACCCCACTATCATATATTATTTATATATCATGGATCATGAAACAATCTCATACAATACTCTAATCCAAGATCTCTCAGTACAATATACAATCGTCTCACATTGTCATACAAAAATTGGCAAATACATGCGCCAATTTAATGCCTCCTGACAACATGCCTCCACTGCACAATCCCTACTGATGAAAATACTTGAATGAATGAGATATTTCTTGCATCGACTGTGCAATAGTCATTGGCATCTCCAATGTGTGTGTGGTTGCATGAGTGCACCCACTAATGTCACAACTGATAGTCAAACTGTCCCTTTCACCTATCGCTCAACTGGGTCTCCACTGGATATGACATGCATGTAGTTAATAGTAGTAAATCCTCAGTTTCATGTGAGACCACTGCTTATGAATTAATTAAATAATTAATTCATTTATCTCTCACTAGTGTATGTTCAGTTACAACTAGCACAATTGATTTTAACTCACTTAATTGAGTTAAACTACTTTACAACTCACATAACTACACATCCAACTCTGTTACAACTTCAAATCACTCAATTACAACTAATTCCACTTGTATGTCCCACCAACCAACCTTTGAACTCGAATTTCCCATAGCTAACTATTTTTCCACTTCAGTTAACTATTTCCAAGTGCTCCATGAGAATAGATTAATATTTATTGTCCAACTATTATTAAGGGATAATAATAGTCGACATGCATCTATAAATAGACATGTGATCTATAAATAGATTTCGCACATACATAGAAAAATATAACATCATCTATAAATAAAATTTTCTCTCTATAAATATACTTCCACTATAAATAGAATTTTCTCATCCGTTCTAAAAATAGACTTACACCTAAAAATAGCCTGAGGCTCAATCCTAGTGTAGGTGCTTAATTTTCACTAGGATCATCATCTTGTTGAATCTCAACAGTTTTGCGTTCGGATCCAATCCTTCTTCGGTAGGGTATTTGGAGCCTATGGATACCTTTCGGACCATTCAAGCATATTTTCCAGTGTTGTGGAGGCTTCCTTTAGCTGCGCAGCCTTCTTCTTAGTTTCTGCCTGAGCCCCTAGTAGAGGAGAGACCATATGTTTTATAGTGAACATCTCCTCATATACCTACTTCATGGCGGTCTCTAAGGTATCCAACTCCCCTTCAATGGAAATCGGTAGCCCGCTGGCATGAGTGGCCGTGAGTTGGAGCCTTTGATTTTCTGCTTCCAGAGCCTTCTTTTCTGTTTTAGTCTGGGCTGCCCTTTGCTCGGATGCCTTGAGCCTGACTTGCAGAAACAATATGTCCCTGCTCATCCTACTGACATTTTCCTTTGTAGCTACTATGAAGGTGGTTCCGGCCGATGCTATCATTATGGGATTAGTCCTAGTGTCCAGGACTATGTCATTTTCTATGGTCACCGCGAGGGGTTTAGCTGGATTCCGTGCAAGGAATTTTATCCTTTCTTGCCTGATTTTATGAGTAAACTGGTCATAGGATAGCCCTGTCATGTCCAGTACATCATCCTCGTGCTCTTCTTGGATGCTGAGCTCGAAAAGAGGGAGGTGCCCACCTGTCATGGGAGTTGTTGGGGTACCTCAATATGTGGCAGATCTGCTTGTCCCCCAGTTTTCGAGGGTGGTGACTTGCTTCCCTCTGCCTCTTTGGGTGCACCCTCCTGTAACTTATGAGTTTCTTCTTCCTTTCTCCTATTTTTAGCTTCTTATTTATCATGTTCTTCCTTCAACCTCCGCTCAGCCTCCCTCTTTTGTCGCTCTTCTTCTTCTTTATTTTTGCAGGCCTCTTCTGCCTACTTCTTCTTCCTTTCCTCTCTCTGTTGCTTCTTCTATTGTTCTTCAGCCTCTTTCTTTCTCTTCTCTTCTTCATGTTGCCATGCCAAGGTATCTTGGGCCATTTTTAGATTTTCCTCTCTCAATTTCTTCTTGGCCTCTAACTGTTCCTTGGCCTCTTTCTCCCTTCTCTCCTATTGATCTTTAGTAAGATTATTTCTTGTAGTATTCTTTTGCCTTTTAGATTTGGAAGACAAAACTCCTCCATTAGGATCCTTCCTTTTCAAAACGCCAGCCCTTTCTTCTAAAGTTTTGTCGTCCTGACCCCCTTGATCCCCACTCAGGTCGGCTGATTCTTCAGGAGTGACTTCTCTATCTGCATTGAACCAGTTTCTAGTATGTTCCTCAACAGGGCATTCCCTGTGTTGATAATTCCAGTTAAACTTGGCCCGCTTGCAGTGTGCGGGGACGGCCCTTTCAGGATCATAAGATTTATGGGCAAGGGTCATGAAGTGAAAACCTTTGATGTCTTCCGCCTCCGCTTCCACTTCTTTGAAATATTTGACAGTGTAGGCATCGATAGTAAGTGGGAGGGTAGGCCATGGCTTCTTTTTGCCTTTGTTGAGGGTCTTCGAGAGCCCACTCGTCATCTGATATCACACCTCTTGTAGTAGCATTTTTTCAGTGACAAAATTGGGTAGTGCGTGAGGTGCCTTGAACAACCCGAAGACCCTGACAAAAATAATCTCTGGAATGGGGAACCAGTTGGTTACCTTGGTTACCATCTCCATAGCCGGACTGGACAGGTAGGGGGGATCTTTACCGAAAAGATGTCGGTAGAGTCCAGGGATGAATTTTTCTGAGATGGATTCCATGTCTTGCTTGTACCTGGTAGCCCAAAACATGTTCAACTCTTTGTGGATGGGCCCACCATGCTTTACATCCCAATTGTGTGACCATTCCTCAAAATTTCACCTCGAGCACACTACATCTAAGAGGTAGGAGGCCATGTAGAATTTTGATGTGCATCCTTCTTCTAGTACTTGGGCCACTAATATGTTTTCTCTGAGGGCCGATATTACTAGGTAAGCCCAGTTGAAAAGGGTGTCGTAGGAGGTGATCGCATACATGAGTGGGACCCATGTTCCACTAAAAGTATTGGAATCTTTCCTGTCGTACAATCTACACATCATTGTTTCTATGAGCCTGTAGACCTTCCTAAGGCCATCAGTTTATATTTATCCGTATTCCCCTTAAACTTCTTAAGGTCCTCCCAGCAACCCTTCAAGGTTTCTGGCACTAGTACTTCACGTGTGGCAACCCATTCAGCATTAAAGGATTCCTCCCTAGTGGGGAGTGCATAGTATACCTCTACGTCCTTTCCAGTCAGATTGGAAAAAGTCTTCCCTGCGTGATCGCGGATGACCCAAAACTTGGAATCGACATTTTGGAGGATCCATTCGACTACTTCTGTGCATGGGAAGATTGGTGGATGGGAAACTATGTAGTGAAGCTTCGACCTTTTGACTTGAATGTATACTTTCCAATCCGCGAGATCCTCTGGGAATTATGACTTTGTGAATTCCTGGTAGACTTGTTACCAATTCATCTTATCTCCTTTCTCGAAGACACAGGCAATGTCTCCATAGATAGGGGGTGGAAGAGGAGGCATGCCTTCTCTTGATAGCTCTATCTCTAGGATTTTGTCTCTCCTTTGAACTGCTGGAGGCCCCATATCTCTTGAGGTCGAAGAGATGGAAACACACTCGATATCGGCTTCAATATCCCCTGGCATGTTCATAAAACAGTCCCATGATAAGATGGACGGCATGAAAACAAAATATAATAGGATTGACTAGACCTATTAATGATTTGGCTGCTCATGCTAGGTCGTTGCGACCTCTGCTGGTCGCTATATATAGGATTAGGAAGGTTTGTGACTTGGCGACTTAGCAACAAGGTCACATGGTCACGCCTGCATGAATGATCACAACTTTGTGACTCTGCGACTTGGAGATCTGTGACGAGGTCACAAGGTAGCCAAGTCGCAAAGTCACAATCGCATGGTCAATTGATACTATGTGACCTCGCGACTTTGTGACTTAGCGACTAGGTTGCAAGGTCATGAAGTCGCAAGGTCGCAGGGTCGCATTAGGGATTTCTGAGGAAAACTAAGCGATCGCGACCTATGGGGAACAAGACGAAAGAAGGGGAAAACTCCAAGGAAGGTGGGTAAACCAGAGTTTAAGGCTCTTCAGAAGGCTAGAGAGGGATGCCTGTGATGGCTTGAGGAAAATTCAAGGTTCAAAATGGGTCTGGCATAATGGATTTAGCATAGGTGAGGTGAAACCCTAGCTGGAGTGATAGTGAGGGCTGGGGTTGCAAATGAATGGGATCAAGGGAAATTAATAGCCCAAGGCTTCGGCAGGTAAGGCAACAGCAAGTGAAAAAGGAAACAGCAGGAGGATTACGCAACTTAACTGGGAAAAAATCGCGCTCTGATTGGCTCGTCAGAAGTCTCATTTTCTCCGTCGCGCAGGTCAAATGCGACCTACTCGACCCTTTTGTTTATAAAGGAGTCGCACGTGTGGTAATTAATGGGGGTCGCAAGTCAAAAATCATGACTATTCAAGCAAGGATGTGACCTTGCGACTTGGAAACCTTGCGGTCGCAAGGTCGCATAGTCGCAAATGTGTATTTTTTATCAAGATCACAACCTTGAAACCTTGCGACCTAGCGACCTAGAGGTCACTAGGTCATGAGATCGCGCAGTCACGTGGTCACAACTTTTTGAAATTTGCAAAGGGGTAGCTTTGCGACTTTGTGACCAACTTGGAAAAGTTGAAATCGTGAATTGGTTCTAGAGACATCTACTTGAAAGGGAATTTTTCAAGGTTCATAGCTGAGGATGAGACAGACTTACCTTTATCAAAGTGGTCAGGGGCTATGAAATTTCAAATGGGTGTTAAATTTTGGAGGGTGTTGTAGCGGGTACAACAAAACCAAAGTAAATAGAGGGATAAATAAATTTAATTGCAAAAAAATACTTTATACCTCCAGATCTAAAATGACATAGCTAGGGCAACCGAAAACCTTTTCACATGAAAGAAAGGGGTTCCTCACTGGAACAGAGGCTCCGGACACAACAGAGCAGTTCTCCCGACCCAAATGTGGTCAGAAACAATAGATCTGGAAAACGACAATCACATGGATTCAAACTGGCTTCGGATTTGGATCAACAACAGATGTGGCCCTCAAACAGCTCTGAGACCATGTAGGAATTTACAGGGTAAGTTCCTTAGATCAAAACACCAAAGGTCACCGCTTACAAATAGATCACATATCAGTACATCAGTATTTTGACATGGTTAAAACCCTCAAAGAGGGAAACATTCCATGGCCTGAGCCAACGCGGCCACTTCAGGAAATTTAGTAATGTAAAGAAAGAAAATTTAAATAAGCTTCTCTCATAAATGGTCACTGGAAAAACGACCCTCCATGCTCTTTAAATAGAGATCATGGATCAATCGGGTGTTAAGCCACAGATCAAGTGTTGGTAATACCAAGAGAATGAACCATCGTATCACTACATATCATGACCATCGGGTTATCAGTTACAAAAGTACATACTAAAGAAACACACTTTACCTAACTTTACGCTAGACCAAGTTATACTTAACTATTTCATGTGAGTCAGAATATCCTAACAATTCAGACACATAGTAGAAATATGATACTTACTTGATAACAAATATTATTTTGTTCCTTTATGATGTCTTCATTTTTCTTGATGCCTTCAAGATATTTAAAAATACTTCGATAACGTCCTTGAAAGATATTTCTTAGGATTCCTCCAACAATAGCTTCCAAGAGTGATAAAATATACCAAGATCCTATGATGCTTCCTTCAAATATGTCGACTAATGAGCCCTTCAATAGATCTCCTCTCAAGGGATATCAATCAATGTTCTAGTATTCCTCTTATCAACGAAATTTTTATGAAGTCGCCCTTATTCTATATTAATATATCTCATTTTTCCTTCCCCTTGAAAATAAAACCATTCCCTGTGTCCACAACATGATCCTTCCAGTTGCCTTCTAAATCACCTTACTTCAATACCTTGTTGGAAAATGTAATATGGAAGCTTATTAAATTAGATTTTCCTTAATCTTAATACTTTCTTGTGAACTTATATTTATATTCTCGTGTTTATTTATTATATATTCTTAATCAAACAAATATCAAGACCATAACAATAAAAACAATGGACACTGATATTAGGCTCTAAGATAGGGAAAAACCCCTCCAAGGGGAAAACCCAAAAAAATATTTTTCTTGTTATAGAATCTGCTTCAAATGAGACAATGAAGACCTAAACCCTAGAACAAAGCATCCTCCCAACATCAATTTAGCCCTCCAAGATGACCTTCTAGCTAGGTAAAATTCAAACTAAATTCACCAGAGACAAACCCTTCCTAAATTGCACCTATCTCAGAATTTTGCCCTCTGGAAATAAGATTTCAGACCCCCTACAATAGAACTTCATACCTGTAGTTACTGTAGAAATTTCAACCCCTGCAACAACTCTAGAAACTAGCACATGTGAGAGAGAATGCCCAAAATTTCTTTTTTTTTTCCTTTGCTAGGGTCTCTTCCTTGATTCATTGGCCTTCACTCATCTTTCTCCATCCTTCTATTGCAAATAAAACTTGTTGATGATGTGTATCTCAAATGAGGTCGAAGATGTCTTATTTATATGTTTCTGTGTGGGTCGAATACCCTTCTTTTGGATGAATTGTCTCTACCATGGCCAACCTGGGCTAGGAGGATTCTAGGACTCTAGACTCAAAATAAACTCTTCTTGCAAGATACATTGTTTCCCAAAAGGGTCTTATAAACACGATATTGACTCTCTTGACTCGTGACAATATATCCTATGACCTAACAAATCCTAGAAGCACAAAGAGCAAGATTTTACCTAGAAGACAATCAATAAATATCATGAAACCAATGCTTTAAAATAATGACTTTTTCTTTTTTTTCTTTTGTTTGTTACATAGAATACATATTGACATGAGCACAACAATTATGAAGACTGAAACTAGTTACATTTCCAACACAACAACCCAGCAAGGTGTTGATTAGAAGGATTAACTTGTTGACACTTAATACATTTAGCCACAAATTCTACTCTCTCATTTTTTATATTTGGATATTAAAATTCCTTTCTCAACATAGTAATCATCTTTTTGTAGCTAAGATGGTTAGTTGTTGGCTTTTTGTATTTATATCATCTAGGCACATTTTTTGTCAATAATCATCTAAAACAAAAAAAATTCATATTTATATCATTAGGCGCATAAATTTTGACTTTAAACAACAATATGTCTTGGATATCTATTGAAAATTCACTCCCTTCTCCATCTAATGTTTAAGCTTTATTTTTTAAGTTTTTCCTTGATTTCAGGTATTGTGTATCAGAATTTGCAACCATTTTGATATTTTCTATAAAGTTTGTTGACCAACTTGTTACTAATGTAACACCAATTTGATTAAGTTTTTTGCTTAAAGCATCAACTATTATGAGTTTCTTTCCTTTAATATGTGTAATCTCAAAATCATATTTACTAATAAATTCTAACCATATTTCTTGTCTAGAATTTTGATTAGGTTGATCAAATAGATATCTGAGACTAACATTATTTTTCCTCAACTAGGACTTTCTTCCTATAAGATAATGTCTCCAAATTTTGAATACATGAATGATAACTTGTGATTTTATATCATGAGTAGCATAATTTTTGTCATGCTCTTTCAACTTTCTAGATTCATAACAAATAGCATGTCCATCCTGCATCAAGACTCCCCCCTAAACCTTCCTTACATGCAATTGTACATACCACAAAATCCTTTTTAGGATCAGAGAATTTTAAAATTGCAGATATGGTTAAGGGTTGTTTTAACTTATCAAAATTGTCTCGACACTTTTGACTCCATCAAACTTGATTCCTTTATTCTATAAAGAATTAATTGGATATGCAAGTTTGGAAATTCCTTCTTTAAATTTCCTATAGTAGCTTGTGATTCTCATAAAGGATTTAATTTTCTCTACATTCTTAGTTACCTACAACTCCATTATTGTTTTTATATTTTCTAGATCAACAACAATTCCTTCTTTTGATATTACATGTTTTAGATAATGAATTTGTTTCTTGTAAAATGAACACTTTTTTATTTTAGCATATAATTCATTACCTCTAAGAGTTTTAAGGACCATCCGCAAATGTTGGTCATGATATTTATTACTCTGCGAGTATGCAAGATACAATTACAAATTTATCCAGGAATGGTCTAAGGACATTGTTCATAAGGCACATGAAGATAGTTGGTGCATTAGTAAGTCCAAATGGAAGTACCACAAATTCATAATGCCCATAACATGTGAAAATTGTTGTTTTTTGAATATCTTCATCCTTAATTCTAATCTAGTGGTATCTTGATCTTATATCAATTTTTATTATTTAAAAAAAAAAAAAAAAAACTCCTCTGACTTGATCAAAAAAGTCATAGTCCCTTATTGTTGTTAGTGTATCCCCCTTATTGTTATTTTTGTATCCCTGTAGTCCCCATATTGTTATTATTGTGCCCCATAAAACCCCACTATTGTTATTGTTGTGTCCTTACATTATTATTGTTAGGTCGGCTAGGATTATATTGTGACCCCATGGATTCCTATATATGGAAAGGAGTTTTTCATTTGAATCATCCAATAGTTTTCATTTATGTAATTTAAAGGAGATTTCCCCCTCGAAGTAGCTTATTTCTAAGGCGTTGATCTCTCTTTCATTCTATTTTTGGAGCTGGTTTCATAAAATTTGGTATCAGAGCTTTGATTCTAGGGTTTCACTGCTTCATACAGGTCATCATGGAAATTTCGCTATAAAAATTTTTCTACAAAGGTTCAGAAGCTAAAAAAAAAAAATTGCAAATAAATCCTCATAAACGTCGTGTAAAAATTTTAGATCTTGGTTCGAAATATTTTTGAAGATATGATATGTGGAAGTTAGGGTTTTTTAAGGCTCCAAAATTTCATCTCAGAGAGGTGACCTTGGGAAAATCGTCATAACTCTCTCTCTCTCTCTGAGCATCAGATTGGAATTCTGTAAAAAGTGGCCAAAAGTACACAAATAGGCAAAGTTGCAACTCCTAGGCTTCCACAACCTACAAGGTTGACACCACAACAATTGGAAGAGAAAATATTAAAATGGCTTTGCTACGGTTGTGATAGAAAATACACTAAAGGTCATAAGTGTGCTAAGAAGAAATTATTTTGCATAGATTGTGAAGAGGAGGAAGAAAATGAACAGGAAACTTCAAAAGAAGAGGATATACACCAGGAACCAACCCTAGAGAAAGAAGAAATGAGTCTGAACATATCGTGTAATGCATTGGCGGGAGTTACCACTCCTAAAACTCTCAAGATAAAAGGACATATCAAGAAGAAAAATTTAATAGTGTTGATTGATTCAGGTAGTACCCATAATTTTATTCATTGTGAGGTTGCCAAGGAATTGAATTCCTTCTTATACCCAGCACCAAAGTGTCAAGTGATGGTTACAAATGGAGGGACTATAAATTTCTCTCGAAAATGCCATAATATCAAGCTAACCATGGGGGAATATGTATTGAATAATCCAATGCTTTCCATTCCAATGGGAGGTGTTGATGTTGTACTAGGATTACAATGGTTACAATCTTTGGGGATGGTAACTTTTAATTTTCAAGAACTTTTCTTGAATTTTTTTCGAAAGGAAAGGAATTTGAATTACGAGGTATCGCAGGGAAGCCAGGAAAGATAACAAGCTCTAATTTCATGACAAATCTTCTGAAGAAAGAACAACGAGGTGTAATTGCACAATTATGCTCACTAGAAGTTCCAACATCAAAGTCATCTATTTCTCCATATCTCCAAAAAGTCTTGGACAACCATTCCAAGGTGTTTGAAACTCCCAAAGGACTCCCACCTATTCGTGATCATGATCATGCTATTCATTTGATTCCAGGAATTGTTCCTCGAAACATCAAGCCTTACATATATCCTTATGTCCAAAAGAGCAAAATTGAACATATAATTGCAGAAATGTTAGAGGCTAGTATAATTCAACCTAGTCAAAGTTCTTTCTCTGCTTGAGTAGTATTGATGCACAAGAAGGATGGATCATGGCACATGTGTTCGGATTATAGGGAGCTCAATAAGCTCACTATTAAAGATAAATTTCCCATTCTTGTGATTGATGAATTATTGGATGAATTACATGGAGAAATTTTTTTACCAAGTTGGATCTCTAATCAGGATATCATCAAATTAGAATGAAGATTGGAGATATTCCGAAAACAGCATTTCGAACTCATGAGGGTCATTATGAATTTTTATTCATGCCTTTGTCTTACCAATGCACCTTCTACATTTCAAGGGTTGGTGAATTCCATTTTTAAACCCTTCCTTAGAAAATTTGTGTTAGTATTTTTTGTTGATATACTAATCTACAGCAGGTCTTGGAAGGATCATGTTTAACATGTTGACAAGGTGCTCAAACTATTAGAGGAGAAAGAATTATATGAAAAAACCTCCAAATGTTTCTTTGGAGTACAAGAGGTGGAATATCTCATCCATTTAAAGCAAGCATAGTGTCTACTGCATTTATGGAAACAATTAAAAAGCTACATGGAAACCCAAAGATTATTGTAAGCGACAGAGATCCCATTTTCACTGGAAATTTTTGGACGGAATTATTTTCTTGTTTGGGTATTCAGCTAGCTCAGAACTCATCTTATCATCCTCAATCCGATGGGAAAAATGAGATAGTGAACAAATGTTTGGAAGGATATCTTCGTTGTTTTGTATCTGATAAATAAACACAACGAGTCAATTATTTACCTCTAGTCGAATGGTGGTATAACACTTCCTTCCATACTGCAGCAAAAATGACCCCATTTATGGCACTTTATGGATATCATACACCGTCCATCACATCATATTTAAGAGAAAATTCTAAGGTTCAAGAAGTGGAAGATCACATCGAACATCAACAACAAGTTCTCCAACTCTTAAAGGATAACCTAATTTTGGCACAAAATCGAATGAAATAACAGGTAGATCAACATCACAGTGAGAGAATTTTTGATGTAGGAGACTAGGTATTTTTACGGCTACAACCATACAAACAAATGTCCCTCAAACAAGCTAATAAGGATAATAAATTATATCCAAAGTACTATGGTCCTTACAAGGTGTTGCAAAATATTTGTACTATGGCATACAAATTGGAGCTTCCTGCTTCTTCTCGAGTGCACCCACTTTTCCATGTTTCATGCTTAAAGAAGGTTATAGGTGACAAAATTCTAATTCAATAAATATTTCCAGAACTTGATGAGGAAGGAAAAATCATATTGGAACCTAAAGTAGTCACGGAAACAAGAACTCGACAACCTACGAAATCGATCAATTTCAGAGTATCTCATCAAGTGGAAGAACTTACCCACTGAATATTCCACATGGGAGGATGAGAATTTTACATAGAAGCATCCAGAGCTATTCAAGCGTTGAGGACAACACTTTTTTTAAGGAGAGGGGCATGTTAGGTCCCTTTATTACTAGTGTAGTCCCTTATTGTTGTCAGTGTAGCCCCCTTATTGTTATTTTTGTACCCCTGTAGTCCCCATATTTTTATTATTGTGGCCCATAAAACCCCACTATTATTATTGTTGTGCCCTTACATTATTATTGTTAGGTCAGCTAGGATTATATTGTGACCCCATGGAGTCCTATATATATAAATGAGGTTTTTTAATTTGAATCATCCCAGAAATGTTCATTTATGTAATGTAAAGGAGGTTTCCCCATCGAAGTGGTTGATTTTTAAGGCATTGATCTCTCTTCTCTTATATTTTTGGAGTTGGTTTCATAACATTTTATTGTTAGAAATTAATTAACGAAGCAATTAAATTCACAAAATATTGTGGAAACATAAATACAAAAATGCATAAAACAAGAGAGACATATATATACATGGTTCACCCAATTTGGGATAAATCCATGGATAAACAACCAGTCCTTCCTTTTATATTATCCAGCAAAATGAAGAGATACAACATGTAGCGGATCCATTGTAATTTCTTCTTCACTCTCACATAATCTCCTCTCTCTTTCTCGCTCAAAATAATAATACACAAATGCAATAAATTTCAATCATATAACCCGAGGGTTTCCTTCTAGGGAAAAAAACCCTAAATTAACATAACTTCTATTGTCATATCATCTTCCTAATGAATGACCCAAATTGACTACAAAATTACAAAATTTTACAGGGCAATTTTCATCTATTTTTAGCTTCGTGGACACTTCCCCCGAACCCTCGCAAAGGGGGGGCTCATTAAAATTATTTGTTGCTCCCCCCTAACCCCCCTAACGGCTTTCATACGAGTGGTGTTGCCACCCTATTTAGGAATTGGGGTCCAAAGTGGCTGATACCAAAAAAAAAAAAAAAAAAAAAAAAAAAACCTCTAAAAAATAAGGAAGATAATCTGGCTCCACACCCAACATTTATTAAGTTGCTTGTAATCTATGCATGACCTAAGAGTATCATCCTTCTTTTTGAAAAACAAAACTGGTGCCCCCAAGGATATACATTTTCCCTTACATGTTTTTTATCCAAAAAATCCCGTAGTTGAATATTCAACTCCATTAACTCAAGAATACAGATTCTATATGGGGTATTTGATACTAGAATAGCTCCAAGTATAAGATCAATGGCGAAATCAATATCCCTACTTGGAGGAAATCTTGGTATTTCTTCAAGAAAAGCATCCTTGTAATGTTTAAGTATAGGATATTATTATAATGATATTTTCTTATTATCATCAGAAATATTTTGCATTTATACAGTGAAAATTTGACATCGTTTTCTAACATATTTCTTTATTTGTACTATAGATATTTGTGTGACATATATCTTTCTTGGTATTCCTTGGACCATGCAAGCTTCTGCCTTTATCATCAACACAGGTAAAAGACTTTTCTAAACAATTTATTATCACTCTATGTGATTCCAACTGGTCTGTACCTATGAGAACATCATAAGATCCCAAGGGAAATATACTCAGACTTAATGTTGTATGCATTCCTTTGATATTTATTGTGTAAATTTTGCTTATTTTAGTGACTTTTCTTTTAGTTCTTGTGGCCAATTGTACTAACCAGGGCTTGCTTTATTTTTCTTTTACAAGATTACATATTTTAACTACAATGGGTGGAATATAACTTAATGTAGATCTTGGCTCTATAGGTACAGACACATCTTTTTCAAGAATTTTACCTTGAACTTCCACCATGGTATATTGATGATCTGCTTGCCTTCCATCCAATGTAGTATTGATTCTAGGTATGTTACAAGGAACATCATTTACAATAGATGCTTCTTGAATATTGTTTAATTTTGATTTCTTATTTAATGGATTATGTAGAAAATTTATCCTTAAGTGTATTTCATTACAACCCCAACATTTTATTGTTGGTTTTACTAATTCACTGAAATTTTTGTTTCCTATTCCTGATCCTCCTTTTTTCCCTAGATTCTTTTGTTGACTAGCATTCATGTTATAGGTTCTTGCTTGCATACTCTTAAAAAAGGCTGGTTTCTTGAACCCCTTTCTCATAATATTGAATATATCATGTTTCTTTGCCACCCATCCCTTAGAACTTTCTCCTTTTTATTTCCTTTGATTGAAACAAAATTTTTCCTTTCTCATGGTCTCATCCATGGTCTTCGGGTTGTCAAATTCAATAATTTCTCTATATGAAAAAGGTACGTAGCTGATAAATCTCTGTATTTTTGCCTTCTCCTCCTTCAAATAAGGTACATATCTTAATAAACTCATGAATTTATTAACAAACTCATCCACGGTAGACTATACCAATTTAAGTTCATGAAACACTAAAGTATTTTCATCAAAGTACCTCTTAGTCAAATATTTATTTTTTAATTCTTTCTTGAATAATTTCCATGTTAAATTTTTGCGTTTGATAATTTTGTCAGCCTTATTTTCTTCCCACCATAAATTTGTATTTCCAATTAACTAGTATGTGGCTAGTCTTACCTTTAGATTTTTAGGATAGTTATAGACTTCGAAGTACTTTGACATATTCAAAATCCATGCTTCTACTCTTCAGATTCTCCATCAAAATTAAGAGGCCTAATATTTTTAAAATCTCCTTGCAACTGAGAGGTATACCTCCTCTTCCTAAGCATATACGTACTACTACCTGATTTGTGTTCTCCTTGGTCACTAGACTCATTTGTTTGGCTTTCAGTATAAGCTAAGGAGTTAGTTCTATTAACATACTCACTTCTACATATTTTCCTATGAATGTATTCAGATCTTCTACTACTCTCCTTTCCTTATAATTTTCTGAGTATATAACCATTAATATTTTCCAACTCCTCCTTTTCTTTAGACAATCATTCCTTATTAGCTTTAATGGTGTCTAAGTTTGCCTTCAAACTGTGAATAACTTGTAGTATTGCTTTGTACTGTTATTTCCTCCACCCAACGTGCCATAATTAATATTGTGCTCCTCGTCTTATTTGGTTGATCCTACAAAGGTTTCCCCATTCATATCTTCAACCATACTCTCAATTATTCGACTTTGTGTACACAAATTATTTTTTTAATTTAGGACCCATAAGAGGCCCAAAGTTGAAACATGTGGCTCTAATACCATTTGTAATGTCACTTCATTTACTACAATTTTTATTTCCTGGTATATTCATCTATCTATTTATGCATTCGTTTATTTATTAAAATTAATGTCATTTTTTTCTATATATTAACATCTATATTAACATCTATATGATTTGTATTGAAATTTATTAAATAAAGTTAAAGACAGATCCAATAAATGGTAACAACATTAGTTTCCTAGCTATCTTTGTATTTTCTTTTCATATTTCATGACTTGAATTACTTGAGGATTTAAAGGATAATCTCTTTGCCTTACTACTACAAGATTTAATTAACTCTTGATTGGTTTGAAAAGGTTTGTTGGACAATATCGTTGTTTCCCAACATAATGTATTTATCAAATTTTCCAAAGTTCTTGTTACCCAACTAATATCATATATAATAATACCATGCCTTTCAAAACATTCTCGCATCACTTTGCATATGGATTATTTTTCCAAAACTTTATATTATCTTAAAGCTCTATTTTGATTGATACATATGGTTTTATTGTTACTAGTCTCTGCCTGGACTATAGCGTTCGATTCGACGTTGACTAACATTAATTTAGGTTGAACTACCACTATATTCACTGATTAACCAAAGTTTTAATAAAAATATTCTATACAACAAAATTTTATCCAAACTTTCTGTTTAGACCTCTTATTGCCGATCAAAATGCATGATTCTTACTATTTTTATTAGGATAACCAACGAGAATTGAGTTTAAAACATTTACATACTTGAACTAATGCTAACTTTCCAGATAGCATTAATATAAAACATTTAATGTGACAATTATTTTTATATATGAAGTTATGAAAGTTAACTTTAAGGCACAACCTTTGGCCTCAACACCTGCCCGTTGCCTGCCACCTCAAAGCTTAAATACGTGCATGTCGCTTGCAGCCTCAACACCTGCGTCCTTGGCGTGTCAGCATGTCTTCACTTCATGTGGTAGCTGCTTTTCACTTCATGTGATAGCTACTTTACTCTACAACGGAAACTCCCAAAAACTACCAGACTAGGAGACCTGCTACTAAACAAGATATGCAAGCACATGCTCTCGCTCATGAACAACATAACCATTCTACTACAATTGAGGTGCCCATACTAGAGAGCTCCAGAGCTCCATGTTACTGCTCTGCTGAAGGTTGCAGGAACAATATCCAGTACCATCCTCAAGAAAAATGGTTGAAGGAATTTTGTACACTACAGACTCACTACAAGCGCAAGCACGGTACCAAGCCCTTCATGTGTGGCCGGTGTGGAAAGAGATTTTTTGTGCAGGGTGACTGGCGAATACACCAGAAAAACTGCGGGAAGCTCTGGTTTTATATCTGTGCTTTGGATTTTAAGCACAAAATGTCCCTCAAGGATCACATACGAGCATTCAGTCATGGCCATGCTCCTCATCATGGAGATCTACATAGTTTTGAATATGCGGACCCCGCATCTAAAATTGTACGCAAAAGATACGACTAGGACACATCTATTGGCTATTCAGTAGATTCATAACATAGGTAAGAAATAAGGTTCGACTGTCCAAATCTGCAGGCCATCAAACTCACGTTTTTTTCAAGGTTTGTGTAAGCACTTTGAGGTTATCCAAATCTGATCATGGTGTTGAGTTGAAACATGTTGTGATGTGTGAGTATGATTTTGCACCAAGCTCTTCCAGATTATGGAACAAAGAAATATTTGCATTATTTGGAAAAAAAAAAATCTGGTGAATTCATTCCCGAGTAGGGTTCGTTCACATAGCGAAAGCTTAATTCGGGCTTTCCCCAATCTCTGTGACTTCATGAAAAAATCAAAATCTTGAAACTATTGACACTATCTGGAACTTTAAACTTATGTAAATATGCAATGTAATAATTATTTACCTCTAATGCATAGTCAAGTTAGCGGCCATTCTACTCGCTCCAATACTTTTCCAATTATGACCACATTCTTTCAACGCTTTTCCAGTGTACTTAGATCTCAAATGCAAGGCCAAGTATCAAAAATCACTTTTAATTAACATCATATGCAACTAATTCCAAGCTGAAAAATTTTCTATGTGTTATGTTCTAGATTGAATAAGGAAAACAAGAATATTTTTTCAACCCCTTGGAACAAACTCTATCAATAAATACCATCATACATATGAAAATTTGAATGTGATTCCAAAATAAATCAAATTTATTTGTGTTGTCTTCACTAAGTATATTTGCATTATATGTATGCACATCAACTCCTTACACTTAAATTGTATGAATTAGTGGAAATAACACACTTTCCCTTCAACGCAATTTTCCGATTTCATGTTATAGGAACAGAGGTTCACTTGTGTACAAATGGAAATTTTTTTTCTTGTTAGGTATTTCTCACTCTTTTGAAACTCCACACTTAAACATGCAGTCTTATTTTTTTGTGTGAGGAATCGCCACACAGGTGCTCTTCTCCACATGGAGAGTCTCTGTAGTTTTTTTTTTTTTTTAAGTAGGTTCTATTTTTATAACTTCTTATCTTAATCATGTACTCTGAAAGAAACTAGGCACTACGTGCTAACTAACAAAATACTGCTATTTATGTTGTCAAATATCCCTTTGCTAATAAGCTTTTCACAAAACACTGTTATTTCTATTGTGAAACATTCCTTTGCTAATAATCATTTCTGTATTTAGATGAATGTACACATGAAAATCAAACTCTAGCATATCTGAAGCCCTATAAAGCTTTGCAGTAGACTTTGGTCCTCATTCATATGTTTCTTTAGAAGGCCAGTTGACACATATATATTCCCCTTTCCCATAGTGTTTGCAATGTAACATATGAAAATAATATCAAGCCTGTTATTCGACCTGCCAGGGTAGGAGGCTTGAAGTTGCAAGGTCGGGAGCTTTGACTATTTATCTCTAATGAACATAACAATAATACCCAGGTTAGGGTCTTAACCTGATGGTCGAGAGCCCTGATAAACAATGAAATAAATTGTAAGAACTTGGGCTAGAATCCGCATAATTTCTCGAAGAGTCGGAACTTTTGTGAACTTAATGAAAAAGCTAGTGTAGGATTCTTTGGGAACGAATGAGAAGCCAGAAGGATTTCACTCATTAACGAAAATATCACCCAAAAAATTAGTTTCAAGAAGGGTTTTATAGTAATCCCTGGCTTGCCTTTAGAACCTGAAGAAAATCTTTCCATTGTTCGAAACTTGTAACCACCAGGCCTGTGAGTTGTTAGTGTACAGCTAAAACTCAAAGTTAATATGAAACTAAGACTTGTATGAGGGAGATCATTTTCGATTTAACTATGTAAAAACAAGGGAAGGGTTCCAAAATTAACACCCTTTCAGCCTAATAAGCTTAACCAAGCATACCCGTGACTTTGAGTAACTTGAAAAGATCCAAGATTAGGGTTCTACTGCCAAAAAAAATTGTAGGTATACATTAAAGCAGAAAAATGTCGTCTGGTTTATATTCATGTACCAGTACAAAGTCCATTTCTTTTTCTTACAAAATCCATTAGTTAGGTATACATGTATACATGATTTGTTAGCTGCAAGTAGGAGTAATCAATATTATCATAAAAGAAATGAATTTAATTCGCTGGAATGGGCCTCGAATGATACTTATAGGGAAGTGAAATAACAATTATAAGGCCTTTGTTTCCATCGCAATTGTAGACCAACTGCAAAGGTACCTCGAGTTTGGCCAAAGAAACGGAAGAAAGCTCATCCCTGAGTAAGCATAGTAGCTAATGAGACTAGAACGGCCGGATGGGGGTGGTTAGTTACCCAAAAACAACCCTGGATTATCCCAGTTATTGATCTCAACCCTAATCTGCTGGCACTGTTGATGTTTAGACATGTTAAGGCTCCTCGTAAATCCCACATAGAGTGTATAGTTGGCAAATAGTTCTAACAATTCATGTGTATAACTACATACCATTCTCGACGATAACATTAACATATTCAACATAAAATTCACATTAGAATATGTTGTTGGGTAGTAAACGATGTCATACAAAGAAATAATTTGCACATGAACACTACAGTGTTGATATAGTCATAATATGAATATAGAACTTGATACGAAAAATCAGTTGCTCATGTACACTTAATACTCTATAGTTTCCATTAGATTATGCCAACTACAAAGAGAATCTGATTGGTAATGTGATATGTCGACGGTGTATCTCTTGTTTCAACAACCTCATTTATCATCAAGAGAGCCAAAGTTTTCATCAAGAGAGCCAAAGTTTTATTCATATGTAGTAAAGTATAAAAAAAATGAGAAATTGTTGTAAGGACATTTTAGCTACTTTTATGAAATCAGATTTCATCACACAAACTTATGTAAAAGTAAATTATACGAAAAAAAATATAGATAATATGGAAAACTCATATATATATATATATATATATATATATATATATATATATATATATATATATATATAAGGTTTAACACTTTTATTCTTGATCCGCTTTAGAAGTGGATTCACACATTCCAATGTTTGAATGAAAATTTTCGAGTTTTTTAATTCCTACAACAGTTTACTAAGCTCGTGGATACTACAATTCTCATTTCTCTGTGTTGTAGCCAACAACACAAGCTTTCTCATGTCTCTGTGTTGTAGCCAACAACACAAGCTCTCGATCTCTCTGATACAAACAATACAGAAGTCATTTATATTTCTCTAACAGTATTTTCAGGTTATTTAGCAGAAATAATTGAATAACGGCTTTAAAATTGGTCTTTTCACGTGCGGAGTCCAAACTGTTCCAAAGCTTTCCCAATTAAGGTGTGGCAGAATCCTTTCTCGGCAGGGACTTCCGCCACTGCTGTGGCTCTTGTTATAAAACAATGTGTGTTGCACCAATTTGTATATAGATTATTATGCCTACCCTTATAATATGGTAATGCTTTGTTTTATGATATGGTTCAACGTATCGTCGGCAACAATAGTTTGTTAGCTCACAGTTGTTATTTTATTCACCCTTCTAAAGACTTCCATAACTACATATGTGTAATATAACAGGGTCACCATGTTTAGTACCTCTGACTTGAACATGTCAAACTCTGAGACCTCCATGTTAATATGTTTGACCTACCATCTTAACGGTGTAGATCTACTCTGGTTTAATCGACAGTTGAGACTAGATTTAGAGTTTTATTGTGAGGTAAAAGTCTCTCCCGACATTGTTAGGGTTCATTTGTTACCTTACGATACCTCGAGAGTGATTTTCTCTATAATATATTGTTCCACAGTGTTAGTTCCGGTATGCAAGTGTTTTAATGGTGAAATATGTTTGTCAGTGACGAAGTAGTTAAGTTATATGGACTATTTGTGGAATGTTCGACTCTAAATCTCATCAATTCCTTTGAAGGTAACTCTGCAATATTTTAATGATTTTATTCTTCCCAAATTCATTGTTTCAATAAAAATATGTTGAAATATTTGCGTTCATGTTGGAATGTGATTTAAAGTATTTAAAATTGCTTAGCTTCCAGGTTATTTTTGTGTCTTACCAATGTTGATTCAATGTTTTTTTTAACAAGGTTTTCACCTAAGTTTGCTTGTGGTTCGATAATGGTCGTCATTTAGAGCAGTTTCATTTATTTAGTTCGCCACTACTCCTTACGTGATTTCTTGTTTTGTTATGCACTTTCTCTGGTCTTGCTTTCCAATTTCTAATAAACAGTAGAAGGGAACCGACTCAATCTCTGTTCATTTTTTTATAGTTGGAGATATAGTTAAATTTTTAAAGGAAAGAATCTCTCATGGGTTTCATCACCCTTGCACCTCATCCTCTTGTAATTGCTATGCGACCCTTCTTTCAGAATTTTTTTTATATATTTCATATTTTCCTTTGAAGAATTTCATAACTCTAATCCTTGTTATAACTTCTGCAAACCCTCAATGACTATCTTCATCTATAACTTTTATATTATGTATGAGAAATTTATTTCTACTAAAAGAAATGCTTGGTTTTTCCTTTTATATCTACTTCAAGGTCCTTCTTTAATCCTCGTTACCGATTACAAGATTCGCCTCTTGTATGCGACTGTATATGTATTTACAGGGGTTTGTTAGTGTTTAGGTTTAAAATCAAGGTTATCATTTTCATTTTTATCATCGTCCGCTAAATTCATTTTTTAGTTCATATGTGGACTTGTACTGGTATATATAATTTCCACCTCTTAGTTTCACCATTTTTTAACTTTAATTGATTGTATTCTATTAAAAGAACTTGTTCACATTCTAAGTACATTGGCTCTCTGTTTATTTCCATTGTACAGGAAGAGGAGACTCTTGAACCTTTTATAACTTAATCTCAGGTATTTTACTTTTACACCATCTTCTCTTATTATGTCATTTTCCATACTCCCCTTCAGTTTTCCTGTATAAATTGTATCACTAGCCACTCATTCTATTTGGGTTGACTCTGCATGTACAAGTACAAATTCGACCATATCATATTCTTATGAATGTTTTCAAGTTGTACAAGGTTCTAACAGGTCGACTTATATTTCGTTTAATAGGTCGAGGATTCCCAACTCTTGGTAATTCTCCTGCATGGACGAGATATTTCTCTGCTGGGAAACCAAATTCCAAATTTGCTTATTTCTGGAAATGTGTTTTGAATATTTTATTTAATGCCCTTCATGGAATATAGTTCCTTCATAAGCAAGTTTTCTACAATATGATGTGAACCTCTTTGGTGTATATTCATTATTCCCTAATGAACAAAACTACATCTATTTATACTTTGTATATATATTCAATACAATTTTTCATGAGGGTGTAAATACTTTTGCTAGTTTTAATTTTATTACAGTTAATTTTACAGAAAATTCGAAGACTCCATGTATATTTGTTTTTCATTAATATTCCATTCCATGATATTCTTTATATTACTCTTTTGTGTCTCATACTTCCTAGGTTTAATGTATAATACTACGAAATTTTGCACATAAAATTTATGTATATTTTCGCACACCCGGCATAGGAAACTGTTAATTTCTGAACATGTTCTATGCCATTTCAGATTAGGGCACAATACTGAAGAAGATAGAACATACTAATAGATCGATAGAAGACAAGCCAGAACAGAGATAGGAGATGGTGACGTTACGGCGATCAGCAGGATGCTTCTACCAGCAAAGTCTTCAATAGGTCGTTTAGCCAAACGTGTCACACATAACCCCAGAACAATCCAAACAAAGAATACGCAGCTCCAACGCTATCCAGAGAGAGAATTCCTCCACATCGATGTGTGTCAAATGAACTCCAAGTCTCTCCAATATATAGGAATCTTTGGGGGTGTGTGACAAACAACCGGGGTGTGTGACAAATCCTTTAAGACATTAAAGTCAATATTTTATTATAGGGCCCATTTACACATTGAAAGTACATATTACTGCTCATCATTCGAGATGATCTTTAGATCAATCTTACACCCCTCTCAGAAAGAGAATCCAATAAAAATATTGAGATCGTCATCGAGCATACAACATGGAGTTTGGACCTAGTTGTCCAATTTTGACACTCCCTCTCAACTAGGGAGAACTCCATCCATCAGTGCAATCAAACATCGTGCGTCATCCCGCCGTAACTTGCTTTGCTGGCCTCTTTATTTCAGAACAGAAGTGGGTCAGTCACAAGGACATCATCCCCCGACTGACATAATCAGTCCAAAGGTTCAAAACCTCTATCAAACTCATGAAGAGTATCCAACCAACCCAAAGTTGGTTCATCTGACCCGAAGTCAGGCAGAGGTCCCAGACCTCACTAAACTTGATCCGAGATCAAGTGGTTGGACCGTGCCATCCTAGATAGAGAGTACGACAATCTCTGATGCGTCCATCAGTCTTTGCTAATAGTCTCTAGCTTTTCCCACCTCATTGGCCAAATGAGAGGTACTTCCCATGAGCCCTGAACTCAATGGGTAGGATGCATACGGGGCACAGATAAATGAGAGGCGAACCAACTCAATAATCACAACGGTGGGGCAGAAGCACCATAAGTGCTTATAGCTCCGAGAAGCTATCCCCAAAGCCCCCCAGAGCTCCCAAAGCTCATCGTCCAATGGGACCCACACCATAGGGTCGTTCCATGATTCCAAGATTCTCACGGAAGGTTAGGAACATGACCTTCCCCAAGGCCATTGTGAGAATATCTACGACCTGCTCATCAGTTCCTATATGATCGAGCCTTACGGCGCCTCGCTGTACCATATCCCAGATAAAGTGGTACCAGCCATCTACATGCTTGGATCAATCGTGGAACACAGGATTCTCAGTCATACGAATCCCACTCTGGTTATCACCAAGTATCACAGTGGTATCTAGCACATGTCCAAACAGCTCACTGAAGAGCTTTCGCAACCAAACTGCTTCACAACAGGCCATACTTGCTGCAATGTATTCGGCCTTAGTGGTGCTCAAAGCCACCGACTTCTGCTACTTGCTCATCCATGAGATCGAAGTAGAACCAAGATTGAAGCAGCATCCCGATGTGCTCTTACGATCCACCACACTGCCAGCCCAATCAGCATCAGTATATCCACGGAGTGTCATACTCCCGGCAGTGTATCTCAGCCCATGGTCTATCGTGCCTCAGAGATATCTCAAGAGTTTCTTGGCACCAACCTAGTGAATGTTATGATCAACCATGTGTTGCCTCAAAGTGTTCACTGCACAGCATATGTTCGAACAAGTGTTCATTAAGAACATCAGGGTCCCTATGAGTTAACGATACTCAGTAGGACAGGCCCAGTAACACTGCTACTCAACTTTTTAAAGTTGAGTTCCATGGACTTACAGTCCATCATACCAGAAAATTCATAATGTATTTTCCTTGAGAAAGGAAAAAATCTCGCCAGGTCTCTGCTAGACCTTCAGGCCTAGACATCAGTCCTAGGTCCTTCATCTCGAACTCAGCAGCGAGCTCCCTCTTGCACTGATGAATGAGAGGGTCAGCACCTGTCAGGAAGAGGTCATCCACATACAGCACCAGAATGAGAGGTTTTCCCTTGACACCCTTGAAGTAAGGGTTCAGATCAGCATTACTTCGAGTGAAGCCCAGCTTCATCAAGTAGCTTTCTATCCTCTTGTACCAATCTCAGGGTGCTTGTTTCAGCTCATAGAGGGCTTTCTTCAACCTGCAGACATGGGTGTCCCAATCCTGGACTGCCAACCCCAAAGGTTTCTCCACATATATCTCTTCCTTTATCACACCATGCAGAAAAAATGCGGTCTTCACATCATCTGATGAAGACTCCATCCTTGCGTAGCAGCAAGGGCTATAATAGATCGAATGGTGGTATCTCGAGCCACAGGTGCAAATATGTTATCATAGTCTATATCTTCCTCACAGGCAACGAATCTTGCCTTGAACTTTTCAGCACTCCCAACAGATCTATGCTTGATCTTGTAGAGCCATTTCGAGGTGACAACTGCTTTGTCCTGTGGTCTTGGGACCGACAACTGCTTTGTCCTGTGGTCTTGGGACCACAACATAGCATCCTTCCAGACTTGATGCTCTACGACTTCCTCAAAGGTATCCAAGGTCAAATTGTACAAAAGTACTCATGGCTGCTAGATATCCTGTTATTAATATGGCTTCTTGGTTTTCCTTCGGAATTTCCCCCTCTGAAGCCATATGTCCCTGAGCCATGAGGATCTTCTTTCGTTTGAACAAAGACATCCACTCAAAAGCATATACAGATATATCTCCCTCTTAATGTCAGCTTCTCTCGAGAGAGAAGACATCTGTTTTAAATGAGGGCATCCCAGACACCATCTTGGAATTGGGACCTGATCTCCCACAGTCAAAGCCATCCAACAGACTTTGCTTGATCATAATTCAAGATTCCAACCATGTGACCAAAAGCTGCATAAACTTCCCAGTTCACATTTTAAGTTTACCATAACGCTCCAATGTAGGACTGATACAGTCACATGCTGCTGTTACATAGGTGTCTATCTATGTCACTGACATACAGGGGGAACATATCAACAAGCCTCAGCTTGTGTTAGAAGTCCTTTCAGCCACTACCTGTTATTCTGTGAGTAGCTCCTTCAAACAGCCTTCTAAGATTGCAGCTTACAGAAAACAAGGGATCCAATCTACCTTGGTTTATCCTGCACATGAGGCATTACACCTTGAGTTGCTTCCAGATCAGCCCATTTCTGGTTATTTCAGCAGACAGCTCCTAGGGCTGTAAAAAAAATTTTGACCACTACATAGAATTTCCTCAAGGACTTCAGCAGTCAACCCTTACAACTTCCAGCTTCAACATGGGTGTCTGTCTATGTCACTGTCATAATGACAGTGACATAGACTCACAGTTTTAAAACTATCACATTTATCACGGCTTGCTGAATATGAACTTCACTTACATCTCTTGGACTCTTGTCCTTGATGTACCAGGCAGGGTTCTCTTCTTCCTATACCTGTTGATTTGATGTGAAGATATTTGCCTTCTACTATCGACCAACAATTCAAACCAACAACTAAAAAATTTTGCTCAGAAATGTCCAGTCTTCAGAATACATACAAACAACTCCAGATTTATGACCCAGTCAAAAATGCAGAGAGGAAATTTTGGACCTTTGCTGAAGGAATTTCGGTCTGGGTACATGGATAATAAGGCAATAATTCGATCTTCCAGCAGTGGGGATCCTCCTTAGAAATTTGGGACTCCTTTTTGGATTTTAATGATCACCCAAAACAAATTCTTTGTCTCTGTCCTGCATACCTCTGCTTTAATAATTAAATTCAAGAATGGCCACCAACTAGTAAGTGCCACGTACTGGAGTGATCACCCAATTCGGCCTTCAATAAGAGGTTTGTTCTGCTTGAAAAAACTTGTCCTTATGATCAGATAAAGTTATTGCTTGGACAGATTGAAACAACTAAAATGGTTCACCATTGTAGGTTTGGGAAATTGATTCACAAATATATATAGGCTGCTTTAGATTTGCTAGACTTTCGATCCAGCCTCCACACTAAGGTAATCAACCTGCAATTGATGGTATTTACGCCCAGGAAGTCTAGGCTCAAGGCACTCAGTCCACCAATAATTACGCCCTTCCTTTCAGACCATAGTAGAAAAATAGATCTGCTATGTGTTTCTTCCAGCATCAGAGAAACTTCAGGCACTTAGAAGGCTAGAGGAGCTGACGAGAAATACATTATACGATCTCTGGCGAAGCTTTTCAAACACGTAACTGAAATCCATATACCTGACAATAAGCACGATATTTGCAGGCGGCGGGGTATCCATCGCCCAGAGAAGAACATCCGCCATCATCATTTTCTCTACGTCAAAATCGCCAGGAGCGGTCGGAGCTTCTAACAGGACTATGCCTCACAAACAATTTCGATGTAGTCCCTCCATAGATTTTCTCCTATTTCCGCTGTACATCATGATACTCCACACTGGCAGGCATAAACAGAGCACACATTTTATACAAATTGAGAACAATATCCACCGGTCGAAATTCACGGGTTCAATTCGCTGTAAGAGCTTCGTCGATTGAAGCATCGGACATTCTGTCTGGAAATTTGAAAAAAAAAAACCCGCACAAAATCAATTGGGTTAAAAATGTTTACTAGGTTCGGCATTCTGTTTCCAAATATCCAATTGAATTCAGCTGTGAAAGTTCCAGGCGATGGCCATAGCCCAGGCATTATCGAATCCGACGAAGAAGCTGATGAATTTTCTTCTTATAATTACGAATTTCCACTCCACGCTTTTCCGTTAACATTAATGCTAAGGCTGGTGTTCTTCTATCACAGGATGCTCGTAGCAGGAGTGCTTCTTCTTTTGCCATGTGCGAAGACGTGAAAAGCTTGTGTATGCAGGGATCGGGACACTTCTGCCTACGAAGAACCAACGCTTTACTAACTTACACCCTCGAAAGTCTGAATCCACCCACAGCTGTTTTGATTCACTGCATTCCTTCGTATGTTTCCAAACGTCGGCATACTTTCTTGTTCTGTGATTCCAGGAATCAAATTCAGCTCTTTAATCAGTCGTTCGGCCTGAGCTTGAGGGAACCTGGCACTCGTCGGGAGCCGTAAATCGGCAAACGACAGAGATATGCATAAGCACAGCAACAGAAACAGAACAAATGTTCTCATCTCCAAGTGCGTGTGTTCGAGGCGATAATATCCGGCATGATGACCGAGTTCTTCGAGGCCGGCTGTCTTTCCGAGTCCCCCACGATATCGAAATTGATCCTCCTTACACCCAAACGAGGGCCGACGTCATATTCCTCGAAACGTGAGGTGGGGACTGCATTCCTCTTATAGCAGCATACGCTACCCTTCCACGCAGGCTGAGACAGACCCGCGTCCCTCATCAAAACGTACGTGGCGACCATCAGCAGGTTAAGGCAAGCTTAATTCAGCGTCTAGGGCACAGGAGAACTTCCCACAAACAGCCTCAACCATATGCTGTAACCTACAGCTTCTTCCATGCTAAGCCTTTCTTCCACGCTAACTAGGGCATTGTCTTCAAACCAAGCTCCGATACCATGTTAATTTCTGAACATGTTCTATGCCATTTCAGATTAGGGCACAATACTGAAGAAGATAGAACATACTAATAGATCAATAGAAGACAAGCCAGAACAGAGATAGGAGATGGTGACGTTACGGCGATCAGCAGGATGCTTCTACCAACAAAGTCTTCAATAGGTCGTTTAGCCAAACGTGTCACACATAACCCCAGAACAATCCAAACAAAGAATACGCAGCTCCAACGCTATCCAGAGAGAGAATTCCTCCACATCGATGTGTGTCAAATGAACTCCAAGTCTCTCCAATATATAGGAATCTTTGGGGGTGTGTGACACGTCCTTTAAGACATTAAAGTCAATATTTTATTCTAGGCTGACCCAGCACATTCAAAGTACATGTTCTGCTCATCCGATCGAGATGATCTTTAGATCAATCTTACACCTCTCCGAAAGAGGAATCCAATAAAAATATTGGGATCGTCATCTGAGCATCACAACCCGGAGTTTGGACCTAGTTGTCCAATTTTATTAAAGTTTTTGTTGTCCTTTTTATTGTTTGAAATAGAGATTTATTTGAACAGAAATCTTCTCACTTCAACTATGTATACTTATGGTTTTTCCTAATATAAATTTTCTTTTATGGTTTAAAGAGAGTTACTTTGTACGCCACCAAACTTGGTCTAATATGTTTACACATATATAAACAATCTTTTATATTTTATTAAAGACATTATTACACATATAGGTACTATATTTATTATAATAAATGGTTCTCTAGAATTCTATACCAGATCTAACATATACACATATATACCCACACTTATATTTAACATATTTTTTTTTCGGTAAGTTATAATTCTAATTAGCACTTACGAATTAAAATATATATATATATATATATATATATATATATATATATATATATATATATGCATATGCATATGCTAGGGGTTAATTCTCCATAGCATGAACTGTAATATTTTTCTCTTCCCTTTTTCTATATAAATTCTCAAATAATTTATAACAATACATTTTCATTTTTTTCCAAATCATACCTACTAACTTATTTACATTGTACAGAATAAATAAGTGAAACACAATATTTTCAAATTTCAATCAATAATCATTTTCCTTTCACTATAAATGTAACACATATCCAAATTCTTTTATCTTGTCAAGCAAATAATTACAGAAGTTAGAGATATTGTTTTGAATAGATTTTCTAGAAAATTAGTAATCAACTACTTGGCTTCTCCCAACCTTGACAGAGTCAATGGCTATTGTCCCCCAAGCATTCAAGAACTACAAATTTCTTTGTCTTCTACTTTTTTCTTCTCTTCAGTCTCTTTTTTTTTCAGAATGAGACAAAAGCAAGGAAAAAATTTATTTTTATTCCAACCCATCTACCACTCTTTTGGTGGTTAATAATTGTCTTCCTCTCACCAATATGTGGTAGGAAGTTATCTGCTCATTAATGAGCTCATGTTTTCCACTCTTGAGGACAACTCCTATGTCTTGTAAGAAACAAATAATTGGCCAATAGCATAAATCCTCAAATAAATCTAATCATCAAGATTAAATGCCTAGGACTTATTGATGGGTAAAATATTCCACAATAATTTGCAACCTTATCTCTTTTAGCCATCTGCTCTCCAAAACTAATTTTATAATATTTCTTTATTTACAAAAATAAAACATCTTAATTACAAATTTATAGTCAGTTATTATTATTAATAATTTATTGATAATTAAAATTTCAAATGTTTTTCAGTCTAGCATACTTTAAACATAAATACAAATATGCACATTTAATTACATAATTTATCAAGCTAAGGGATATCACATTGAATCAACTTTGACTTCTGAGGAACAACATTGATCTTGGTTGGGCTTAAGGCTTATTCTTCTGCTATGTATATTCATAGGTCTTGATTCATCTTTTCGTGATATACGTTGGGTTGTTTAAGGCATATTTATTTCTTAAAAGACCTCGTTGATCAAGGGTTCTTTGTGGCATAATTTGGGAAGGCATGGGAAGGCATGATTATGTTTGGCACATAAATCTTAGGTATGTAGCACAGGGTTGTCTATTTGAAGCAGACCGAGGTGGCTTGAAGGTTCTTGTATATGGTATTCTATTTTATGGTTCGGCCTCTTGATTAGGGCAGACACATGCATAAAATAGGAAAGTTCAACCTATATCCAAGGCGATTTTTTAAGCCACGGGAAGCATGAAAATTAATTTATTTGTGGACATTATTACTTCTATTTTCGGCCTGGTATAAGCAGTTTCATTTGACTATGTTGAAGCCTATTATTTGTGGGATACATTTGTGTTACAAGCCTCCAAAAATTTTGCGTTATTATTGACAAGGTTTGCAATTTTTTGATGATATTAGCTATAGACAGGGTGAATTCCTCGTGACCCCTGGCCTAATTCTCTACGCCCACAACTACATTTTGAAGGCGTAATCTTGGGAAATTTGTGATAAAACCAAGGAGTTTTCAAGGAAATAAAAATTACTCCATCCAAGTGTGGTTTCCATCTGAATCTTTGAGGATCTTGTCAAGAATTGAGAACAAAAGGTTTTCGTTGGACAAATGCCTGAAGTATTGTGGATTTTTTGCTTGTGAAAAGTCTGAGTTCGATCTCCATACATTTTGTTGAATTGGGAAGCAAAAATTTGAGTGTCATTTGACCTGTTGACATATCAAACGCTGGGTAACATTACAAAGAATTTTTTTGTAGCAGTGAAGGTAAATCATTGATCTTCTTGTGGACAATTGTGTGAGAAAGCCTAACTAGTAACTTGCAGTACTAGATCAAGGACATATCATGAGGTTGAGGTATGTTCTTAATATTTCTTATGGAAATAAATTTTACACTTGTTATTAAAATTTGAATTTGTTCAAAGGTTTCATTGTCAGTTTTATGTAGCAATCATCTTGCAACTGTAAGAAATTTATTTGCAGTAGTCTCATAATCAATTTGCAACAATAGGGTTTCATGATCACATATTTTTTCTATAATAGTTAAAGGTTTCAAATTGGCAAACCATTTTCTTAGAGGTTTGTGTTAGCTTGGGTTGCACTGTCAGCAATCTCATCATTATCACTAAGGTTTTTTTACTATCACTAGTCACAACACTTCCATTTTGCAGTAGCAAGGTTCAAGGTTTTTTAAGCAGTTGTTTAATAGCTTCATAGTCTTGTAGCAGTATAACAGTTATGCAGTAAAGGGTTCCTTCACTTGCAATTTGAGTCTCATTTGCAGTAAGGATTTTATTTGTAGCAAAGGGTTCACTGTAAGGGTTTTGTTGAAAATCATTGTAAGTGGGTCATTGTCCCTGGTACGAATCCCACAATAGTTGATCCATTTCATTATCATGTTCATGGTGTTGGCTGGTGCAAGGCATGTGATCGAATTCACCTTCAAGTTTTAGCTTGAAAACACTTCAGGATGGTAGGGTGGTGCTAGGGAAAGTTGGAGCTTGCAAGGGTGTTGGAGCATCCTATTAGTAGCAAATGATAAAACTAGGGTGTTGGAGCGTCCTTCTAGTTGGAGCTGAAAATTTGAAAACTTTCCTAGAGTACTAGGAAGTTAGGGCTTATCTTTTCAGTTGGAGTTGAAGCATCTAATGTATTCATAAATTATTCAAGAAGTGTTTAGTGGTTTTTCTCCCGAAAGGGTTTCCACCTAAAAATATGGCGTTTATTATCTCTTGATTCTATGTATTGCAGATTTATATTTCAATTTGATGTTGAAGTTAATCAATGCTCTATGAAAGAAAAATTAACTAATTGTAAGTGAAATATTGATTCACCCCCCTCTCAGTGTTTCCAACAATTGGTATCAGAATCATTTTCTTCACTGGTAGTTTAACCATTGGAAGGAGTTCATGGAGTGGACAAAACCATATGTTCTAGTACTTAATGGAAAAAACTATTTACTTTGGAGTGGAAGGATGAAAGCATATGCGTAAGCACAAGGATTTGATGTTTTTCAATTTGTAATGATTGGGTATAAGGAACCTTTAATGCCTCCAACAAATGATACAAGTAAAATACTTGATGATAATAATGCTAAAGCTATAAGCACTATTTTCAGTGGTTTAACATAATGGAAAGAGGTATGGGATAAGCTCTAAAATATATATGGAGGCAAGAAGGTAAAGGAGGCTAAACTTCAAACCTACTAAGGAATATTTAAACAGATGAGAATGAATGAAGATGAAAATATTGTAACTTATTTTCTTCGCGTTAATTAAGTGGTGAATGTCATGGAAGGACTAGAAGAACCACTGGATGACAAGGTATTTGTTCCAAAGGTACTAAGATCACTTCCAATTAGGTTCAATGTGAAAGTCGCAGTGCTATAATAAATAGAGGATTTAGAAAAGGTCAACATGGATGAATTGCATGGAATACTTACAACTTACTAAATGAGAACATAACAAGATAAGTCCATCTAACATAGAAGCAGCCTTCACAACATCCAAGAAGACCGGGAAAAACAAATAGGAATCAAAGCCAAGCTCTAGTTGTTGCGATGACGAAATCTCAAATGAAGAAGTTGTTAAATTTTTAAGAAAGTTGAAAAGAGGAACAGGTAAATTCAAGGGTAAACTTCCCTTAATATGTTTCAATTGTGGTGAGATTGGTCACTTTGTTGTTAAGTATCCTCATAATAATTCTAATAGTGAAGAAGAATCTCCCAATAAAGCAAAAAAGAACCAAAGAAGATCCAACAAAGGCAAAAAGAAGAGCTTTAAGAAAATCTTCTACTCAAAAGAAGATAGTTCCTCATATAAAGAAGAAAGTGAAAGTGATGAAGAAAATGACACGGGAAGAGTGTTATTTATGGCTAGGGACAACAGGAAGGAAGCTCCTGAAGAGGAAGAAGATAATGAAGAAGAGATGGATGAGGTCGAATTTGAAAAAGAGATTGATATATTTATAAAGGATCTCAAGGTTTTGAAGAGGAAATGTCAAATCACTAGAAGTCGAACTAAAAGAATTGAAGGAACATGTAAGAAGCCTCAATAAGAAGATTGAAGAATCAAAAAATACCATCATCAACCTTAAAGAAAGTGTCGTTGGAAGAAGCTATAAATATTGAAGAATCACTTAGAAGAGAACCAAAAGAAAGCAACAAGGCAAAGGAAGATTTAGAAGCAGAGATATTCTCTCTACAAAATGAAGCACAAAGAAGAAATTTCCAACACAACTTTGCAAATATCTCCAAAGCATTGGATGACTCATCAGTAGTCAAGTGTCATGCAGTGACAAGACGAGATTGGGCTATAGGAAAACATTCGTAAAAGGCTCAAGTTCATCAACGAGAGAAAAAGGATGGGTAGAAAACTTACGTATAAATTACTAAAGGGACTATCAGGAAGGAAGAAGGCTTCCAAGCAAAACAAAAGGTTCAAGAGACACACAATCAATAGTCCATATTGAAAGAAGGCTCTTGGATAATAGCATCACAAAGATCTCCCCCTCTCGGGTATCAAACCATCTTTCTTGGTGTGTGTTATTCTTGTGGAAATTTTGGACACAAAGTTGTAAATTTCCAAGCCTATAATAGGAACATAAGTAACTTTTTAAATTACTCTAGAAATGACTATCCCATAAATTATCAAGAAGATTATAGGAAAAATTATAACATGTTTGGATACTTAAGCAATGAAGTGGAATGCCATAAATGCAACAATTTTGGGCAGTTGGCTAAAGACTGCAGATTAATCACTCTTCCATGGGAGTCACAACAAAATCAAAATATCCCTTCGAAAATATGGAAGAAGAAAAATGAAAGTTGTGTGCTTTCCTTAAAAGCTCAAAGCAAGACGAATGTATGGTATGTTGAGAGTGGTTGCTCAACACATATGACCGTATATAGAAACAAATTTATATCTTTAAAGGAAGGAAATGATGGAACAATATCATTTGGAAATGGTGGATCTATAAACGTTATAAGAATAGGCACAATTAAGCTTGGAGGCAAGGATGCTACAACGAAAGATGTGCTACTCGTAGAAAACATGAATCATAGTTTGTTGAGAGTATTTCAAATGTGTGATCAAGGACACAAGTCGTTATTTGATTCAAATAAATGTGAAATAATGAGAAAGAAATATGGCAAGCCGGTGGCATCTGCAACTAGGACTCCAAATGGCATATACATGCTAGATGAGACTATAAGCAAAGGTTGTTTCATGGCAAAAGAGGATGAATGTTGGCTCTGGCACAAAAGGATGGGACACTTAAACTTTGAAAACCTTTTTAGGAACAGTTAAAAGGAAGTTGTGAGAGAATTGCCACAAATTTAAAAACCAACCAACACCTCATGTAAGCATTGCAAACATGGAAAACAAACACGAGTTGAATTTAAGACTAAGGAACACTCCACGTCAAAACCATTAGAATTGGTACATACCGATCTATGTGGACTGATGAAGACCAAAGGACTAAATGGTGAATAGTACTTCATTTTGATGATTGGTGATTATACTAGGATGAAAACAGTAAGTTTTCTAAAGAATAACTTCAAAGTCTTTGAATGTTTCAGAATCTACAAGGAAATGGTTGAAAATGAAATCGATTTGAAAATCAAATGTTTGAGATCGTATAATGGAGGGGAATTCACATCCAAAGAATTTTGGTGCTTCTATGAGGAACATGGAATAAAGGGATAGCTCTCAATAGCCATGACACCACAAAAAAATGGGGTCGACGAAAGGAAAAATAGAAAAATAGAAGAGATGGCTAGAACGATGTTGAATGATTCAAAATTAGACAACAAATTTTGGGTCTCAGGCAGTAGATACAAATATGTACATTTTGAACAAAAGATTGATTAGAATCAATTGTGATAAGACTCCATATGAAACATGGAAGGGAAGACCAACAAATATCAAACACTTTGGAGTCTTTGGAAGCAAATGCTACATTAAATGGGAAGACTATTTTTTTGGGGTACTCACGCAAAAGTAAAGAATATAAATGTTATAATGAGAGACTCAATTGGATAGTTGAAAACATAAATGTAACATTTGATGGAGTTTGTGGACCAAAGGCCAAACAAGGAAGCTCATCCTCAAGCAAACCAAAGACAAAGGAAGCAGAACCATAAAAGGTTAAAGAAGAAGCCCCGGAGGAAAACAATAAAATGAAACAACTGCCAATCAAGAGGAGATAGGAAATGATCAGCAAACACCTTCTAAGACTCACAAGAGATGGTATCAAAAGAACCATCCTTCAGAGTAGATCATTGGAGACATCAATGGAGGCATAGGAACCAGAAGAAATCGACATATACTCATTCTAGAACGAGAAAATCTTGCACTCTTATCCACATATGAGCCTAGCAACTTTGAAGAAGTCGGTCATGATGAACATTGTATAGCAACTATGAATGAAGAATTGGACCATATTGAAAAGAATGACACATGGGAATTGGTTCCACAACCGAAAGGAAAAAATAATTATTGGCACAAAATGGGTTTTCATAAACAAGCTAAATGAGGATGGACAAGTCACCAGGGATAAGGCAAGATTCGTTTGCAAAGGGTATGCGGAAGTTGAAGGAATAGATTTTGAAGAAACATTTCACCTGTGGTCGGGATGGAAGCCATCAAAATGTTCTTGGCCTATGCTTGTTCGAGAAGCCTGATCAAGATGTATCTGATGGACATAAAGTAAGATTTATTTATTGGAGAATTGGAAGAAGAGGTCTACATAGAACAACTTGAAGGATTTCTTCTTACTGACAAGAAGGATTATTTTTACAATTTAAAGAAGGCTTTATATCGTCTAGAGCTTGGTATGCCCGTCTAGACAAGTACTTGTAGAAACAATGGTTAAAAAGAGGAAATGTTGATAGCAATCTTTATGTGAAGGTTGAACAAGACAGTTTGACCATTATTGAAGTATATGTGGATGACATAATCTTTGGAATCAATAATGACAGTTTATGCAAGAAGTTTGCATCAGATATGCAGAGTGAAATTGAGATGTCATTACTTGGTGAGTTGACTTTCTTCTTGGGACTTCAGATATCTCAGAAAGATAAGGGCGTATTCATCTATCAAACCAAGTACATTAACTAAATGTCAAAATGATTTTAGATGGAAGATAGAAAATCAGTTAGCACTCCGATGGTGACTAGTTGTAAGTTGAGCATGGACAATATCTCCAAAGACGTAGATCGTAGGATGTATAAATCAGTTATTAGTAGTCTATTATATGTGACAGCTTTTGGGCCAAATGTGATCCAAGCAACACCAAAAGAGTCCCATGTTGTTGCGGTGAAAAGAATTTTTCAATTACCTCAAGGGAACAACAAATTTTGCCTTATGGTATCCAAAAGGAAATGACTTAACCATCATAGCTTATACATATGCAGATTGGACAGGTAGTGTTGATGATTGAAAAAGCACAATTTGAGCATCCTTCTACTTAGGTGGTTGCCTCATGCCATGGATAAGTAAGAAGCAATCTTCAGTGTCATCCACAGTGCAAGCATAATACATAGCAGCAACAGCATGTTGTACATAGTTCCTTTGGATGAAACAAACATTGCATGATATTCAGGTGAAGTTTGATGAGCCCATTTTGATGTTTTGTGACAACACCAATGCCATAAGCATCTCCAAGAATATTGTCATGCATTCAAAAACGAAACACATTTATATCAAATACCACTTTGTCCGTGAACAAGTTTTAGAAAATAACATAAAAGTGGAATATATTGGGACAAAGGAGAAAATTGTTGACATCTTCACTAAACCTTAACCACGAGAAACTTTTGAGTATATTCGGCAAAATTTTGGGATTATTCTAGGTTCATATTGATGTTCATTCCATACAACCTAGCAGACAGGGGGAGCAGAGGCAAGTTACAGGTAAAGAGAAACAGGCAACTAGTCAAGGGGAGTCACCCTTTGACATTGATGTCAAAGGGGGAGAGAAAACAGGCCAGGAAGATTAGAGGCATGGAGTATGCTCCTCTAAGCAGCACCAGAAGATGCCTTGCCTTTTGTTGACCAAAATGACATGGAAAATAATAGTTTCCCGAGTTTGGACCATCTTTGTTAGATTCTCCTCGTCGTGTTGATTCCGACAGCATGTGGCATGCCACAAGAGCCCTCACGGTTTGATAGATACACTTGTTTGAAGATGAAACACCCATCTCGTGGTCAAAAGCCCCAAATACTTGATGTGGCAACTCTTCTTTGGCTAAAATAATTTTCAAATCATAAGGTCATTTTTGGAGGGCTTCAAAAAAAAAATTTAAAATAAAATCAAGTGAGGGTTTTTAAAAGGATTTGAGATTTAAATTCAAATTAGTCCTCAAATACAAGTTGGCCTCATCACAAAGGATTTTTTTTTGGCTCCATCTTTTGAATTTTAAATTTGTTTCCTTCCAATACTCATGTCGGTTAGTTCTCACAAGTCACCTCCAAAATCTATATAAATGCTCCTCATCTCCATCACTTAGATGTGCATCAAATATATTGATCTTGCTTTGATTTGTATTCGGCCTTGTGGAGAAGAGTTGCATCCTAAGAGAGGCTCAAATTAGCTTTGACTTCTAAGGAACAACGTTGATCTTGGTTGGGCTTAAGGCTTATTCTTTTGCTATAAATATTCAAAGGCCTTAATTCATCTTTGCAAGGTATACGTTGGGCTATTTGAGGCATATTCATTGCCTAAAAGACCTCGTTTATCAAGGGTTCTTTGCAGTGTAATTTGGGTAGGCATAATTTTGTTTGGCATATACATCCTGGTTGTTTGGCATAGGATTGTCTATTGCAAGCAGACCGAGGTGGCTTGAAGGTTTTGTGTATGGTCTTCTATTGTATGGTTCGACCTCTTGATTAGGGTAGACACGTGTGCATGAAATAGGCAAGTTCAACATATATCCAAGGCAAGTTTTTAAGCCGCGGGCAACATGAAAGTTACTTCAGTTGTGGATGTTATTACTTCTATTTTTGGCCTGGTATAAGCAATTATAGTGGATTGAGTTGAAGCCTATTATCTATGGCATACCTTTGTGTTGCAAGCCTCCTACAATTCAACATTATTGCTGGCAAGGTTTGCAAAATTGTTGATGATCTGAGCTATAGACAAGGTGAATTCCTCATCACCCCTTGCCTAATTATTTGCGGTCACAACTACTATTTGAAGGCGTAGTCTCAAGAAATTTGTGATCAAACCAAGGATAGTTCAAGGAAATCAAAATTACTCCATCCAAGTGTGGTTTCCATCCAAACCTCTGGAGATTGTGTCAAGAATTGAAAACAAAAGGTTTTCAATGGAAAAATGCTTGAAGTATTGTGGATTTTTTTCTTGTGAAATGTCTGAGTTTGGTCTCCATACAATTTGTTGAATTGGGCAGCAAAAATCTGGGTCTCCTTTGACCTGTCGACATATCAAATGTTGGTTAACATTGCAAAGAAGTTTAGTGTAGCAGTGAAGGTAAATCAATGATCATCTTGCGGAGGATTGTGTGAGAAACCCTAACTATTATCTTGAAGTACAATATCAAGGACAAATCATAAGGTTGAGGTATGTCTTAAGCTTGTTTATTGAAATACATGGTACAACTGTTATTAAAATTTGAATTTGTGCAAAGATTTCATTGTCAGTGTTAAGTAGCAATCATCTTGAAGCTATAAGAAATTTATTTGCAGCAGTCTCATTATCGGTTTGTAGTGGTAGGGTTTCATCATACATATTTTTTCCACAATGGTTAAGGGTTTCAGATTGGCAGACCCTTTTCTCAAAGATTTGTGTTATCTTGGGTCGCACTTTCAACAATCTCATCATTATCACCAAGGGTTTCACTATCACTAGTCACAGCATTGTCATTTTGCAGCAGTAAGGTTTGAGTTTTTGTAGTAGTTGTTTAATAGGTTCATGGTCTTGCAGTAGTCTAACAGTTTTACAATAAAAGGTTTCTTCATTTGCAGTTAGAGTCTCATTTGCAACAAGGGTTTTATTTGCAGCAAAGGGTTCACTGTAAGGGTTTTGTTGAAAGTCATTGTAAGTGGGTCATTGTCCCTGGTACGGGAGCCCACAATAATTGATCCATTTCATTATCATTTTCAGAGTGGTTGGGTGGTGCAAGACAAGTGATCGAAGTCACCTTTAGGTTGTAGCCTAAAAACACTTCGAGTTTGCAAGGTGGTGTTAGGGCAGGTTGGAGCTTGCAAGGGTGTTGGAAGCATCCTATTAGTAGTAGTTGATAAAACTAGGGCATTGGAGCGTCCTAGTTGGATTTCGAAAATTGAACATTTTTCTAGAGTACTAGGGAGTTGGGGCTTCCCTTTTCAGTTAAAGTTGAAGCATCTAACATACTCATTTATTGGAGAAGCATTCGATGGTTTTTCTCCCAAATGGGTTTGCACCTAAAAATTTGGTGTCTACTATCTCTTAATTTTTTGTATTGTTGATTTATGTTTTGATTTGATGTTGAAGTTAATTAATGCTCTATGAAAGAAAAATTAACTAATTGTAAGTGAAATGGTAATTCAGCCCCCTCTCAGTATTAAGCCTTTGGTTTTGGGGTAAATTATGGAAGTGGGTGCCATGTATGATTTTGGATAGAAAGCTCACCACCATTAATAATTCTCCCTCTGCATCAAGATTTTCTTAGCAGTTAGCCTTTGTGATGAGATGTGTCGATTCAAATACCTTGAGTTTTTTTTAATTGTTGGTATCCATCTAATGATAACTAGTGAAAATGTGCATAATGAGGCCTAAGTTGTGCATAATGAAGCTTAGGTTGTCTCTAAAGGCTCTATGGATGCCTAAAGGTTTTAAGTTTCCTTTTGAGACACAATCAAAGTTAAGCTCATTGAACACCACTACTAAAGGGGGGTTAAAGAAATAAGAAAATCAACACTAGGGGTGATAGTGTTTTCCTTGCACATTAGAGAAACAACCAGCTTAATTCCCCAAGCTTAGGCAATCCTTTGTTTTCTTTTAAAACACTTATTGTCCTTCCGTTCGATATTTATTTCAATAGTAGTCCAAATTCTGCTTACCTCTTTTTGTGTTTTGTGGGAAATGGGTTAATTTTTCTCTTTCCATATGGTCCATAGCAAAATACCTAAAAAAAGATCCCAAACTTGATCAAAAATTGAGATTTGGAAGGGATCATTATGCCATTTTTCCAAACCATTGATGACATTCTACTTACCCTATCAAATTGATGAAAGAACTTTGCCCCTTTGTCCTTGAGGTTGTTGATGATTGAAGACATGCTTTATGGTTCCTCTACACCTTTCCATGTACCGCATATTGAGAGGCCACCAAACCTAGGCAACCAATATTTGTGAAGCTATAGTTCCATTAATGCATTGGGGTGGTATATGCTATCCATTAGATTTTGTACTTCGTTAAATCCAATGGATGGAATATCCTGCCTTAGTGCATTAATGGAGCTATAGCTCCACAAATATTGATAGCTCCAAAGCCATCCATTTTGAGCTTTTCCCCAAGTGATTTTTTTCTTGGCCATGAGCCTTGGAAAGTAGCATGTCAAGGTTCCAAATTCAGGTCTAGAGTATGTTGAAAATATGATTATGGGTTCCCAAAGAGAGATTGTATGCTTATTTGACAAAGTAACCACCACATCCTTCGTGGTCCTCTCTTAGGATATCCAAAGTTTTTTGGTGGCTAACTTTCAAATGAGACTTTGCACAATGCAAAATGTGGTTCTTCTCCATGGAGGCATGAATCAACCAAACTTCAAGGGGATTCCAAGTCTAAATGCTAGGCATGTTGACCCTATCCTCTTAATCCCAATGTTGATTGACCATGGCCTAACCATGATGGCAAAATTCCATTTAAGTTTTGATGTTATGAATCCTCCCAAAAGAAAGCAACAATGACATCCTTAATTTCCCAAAAGCTATGATGTTGGATCAATTCTCTACTTCTCCAATCACTTTATCTAGGAGAGAAAAATCTCTATATGGATGAGGTCTTCTTCAATGATGCCAAGTCATACTTATTATCCTACCTAGACCTTGCCCAAACATGGCCCCTTACTTTGACCCATCCCCGAGAAGTTTTTCCTGCTAAGATCAAGGCCCATAGGATCAATATTTTATATAAGACATCAAGCCTTAGGGGAAAGTAGATTGAGCCCCAAGTAGCTAAAGACTATTTTTTCTCTATTGGGACCTCTTAATAAGAAAGTTCTTTGGATGTTCTTATGAGGTTGAGAATTGCCATTATTACAAGCACCAAAATATATATATGGGAATGAATTGACACATAGTTTAATCAAGAGCACTCTACCCACAAGAGCAAGGTAACTATGGGTCCTATAAGGGATTTTTACCTCCACATTGATCAAGAGGGCATCCCATGAATGTTGATTGCATCCTCTGTGAAATGATACCCTACATATTTGGAGGGCCAAGATCCTTCTTGAAAGCCAAGGGCTCTAAGCCCTAAATTAAGAAGATTCGCGGGTGTTGAAAAAGATATGGAATTTGCTTAATTACTCAACGAACCAAAAGCATCTAAAAGGGCATGCAAGATTGATTTGAGCTCATTAGCTTCCTTCATGGTGGGTACACCCATTAGCATTATGTCATCAACAAATTAAAGGTGAGAAAGCTCCCTCCCCAAAACAAGGGAAGACTATGATACCTTTTAACAAGCCATGCTCTTTGGCATCATTGATGACTATGCCTAGATGTTCTACCACTAATGATGGAGAGAAAGGGGGGAGATAGGGTCACCTTGACAAATTATAATGAGGAGAAGGGACTCATTTATTAATGGAAAAAAAGACGAGGAAATCATATTTCTAATCTTGTTATTCTAATCAGTGTGAAAGCTAAGAAATGTTAGTTCTATTTCCCAAAAGGTTGAATTTAGTTAATTAATGGATTTCTAGATGTCTAGTGAGCTCAACATCCCCAGTGTTGTGATAGTTTTGAGAGAGTGCACCACCTATTGAGTTACTTTGAAACTAACAAAGAGTTTCGCCACTAATGAAACTCTTTGCCACTAATGAAGCTCAACATCCCTAGTGTTGTGATAGTTTTGAAAGAGTGCACCACCTATTGAGTTACTTTGAAACTAACAAAGAGTTTTCCCACTAATGAAGCTCAACATCCCCACTGTTGTGATAGTTTTGAGAGAGTGCACCACCTATTGAGTTACTATGATACTAACAAAGAGTTTTCCCACTAATGACATATCTAGGAATACATCGTTCTTTGGACAAATTTGAGTAAATAATAATTTTAAGTTTGTTAGCAATAAATTCAATGATAATTTTATAAAAGACATCACAAAAGACAATTGGTCAAAACTTAATTATTGAAATGGCATCTTTTTCTTTAGTGATAAAGGAAGTAAGGTTGTTTTAAGGCCATATGGTCACTTCCCCAAGTCTCCAACAATGATAGGCCAACATGCTTGGATGAACTTCAAAGTGAAACCCTCTAGGCAAGGGATTTCATCACAAAAGACTATTGGTCAAAAATTCTTTATTGAGATGGCATCATTTTCCTTAGTGATCAATGTAAGAAAGGTTTGGTTAAGGCCTTACGGACACTTCCCACGTGTCTCCAACAATGATAGGCCAACATGCTTGGAATAACTTCAAAGTAAAGCCCTCTAGGAAAGGGATTTCCTAATGGCCATGTTTGTTTTGGCATTTTCTACTCCATCGAAAGAGTGAGGACCTCTAGGCTAGGGAATTTCCCAACTATGTATTTGATAGTAATTTGGACTTTCTCATATGGGATTTTGTCATTTTGAACTTCTAATACAAGTATATGGATACTCATAAGTAATTTTCTCAATTGCAACCCTCTATTAATGTATGGCTCCATTAGAAGGGTTGAAGTAGAATCATAATACCTACACTATATCTTTGAGTTCCTTAAGCTTATTCACATCATCCTTCTTTGTATGAAGGATTAATTTTGCTATGCTTTTTTAATAACGTTATTTTATAAGTGATTCTCTTGAGTTGGAGAGGAGATTTAGCCATCCTATTGATCAGCATTTCCCATTGTAAAATTAACACTTACGCTTCAAGACTTGCTTAAACTAGATGATGTCACCAAAAACATATTTGATTCCAAGTTTTTCAATGTTCCGTGATCACTGAAATTTGAAACAATAACAATTGTAAACCTTCCAAATATCAAATGAATATGGTTCAAAATTCATAGAAACATGGATCCAAAAAATCTAAGAGGACACCAAGGGGAAAACACAAACCAAAAGCAACATGAACATTTAACACTTTGCCCTTGAACCCCAAGAATACAGAGAAAAATAATTGTAGAGGAAGCACACTAGAAACCCAAAAAAATCCAGAGCAAGTAGTCACCTTATTGACTATAAAATAATAAATATATAACGAAGTACATTATCAAACCAAACTCCATTTGAAATGTATTTACCAAACTCCATTTGAAATGAAATACACTTCTAGAATGTAAAATCTTTAAACAAGAAAGAAACACAAACAATTACCATTAAAAACAATATTTCTAATGAAAATCAAATCTCTCATGGAAAAAAAATCCCAAAATCTCATTATTAGAGAAAACTTTAACGTAACAAGATAAGATAACTTTAGTAATGCCAAATTACACCATGGAAACTCAAAGGTCATTCCCAAATAAAGACCAATCACTCCCACATAAAGACCATAAAATCTCTAACCTAAAATGTAGGTTATAATCGTTAGGAAAGAAAATGTTGAAAAAAACTTTGGTGTGTGTGACATATATAAGAAGAAAATAGAAAATTTCAAGATAGCCATCTATGGGCTTCTTATATTGTTGAAGCTCTAATCTCAAAAGGAATGTCTACAACTCTAACCATGGTGTGGAATCTCTGAAAGGCTAATAGAGAAGCTAAACCCCCCAAACAAGATCATCATAGGGATCTAAGAAGTAAACACTAAGTAACATTGTAATAGAAGTGATGTTGTCATGTTCAAAGGTTTCAGTCACCATTTAAAACTCTTATGAACTACAAAGTGTTACCAATTTTTCAATATAATTTTCAATATTTCAATTTTCTAGTTGGAATTTAAGACATTGTCAAACAATGACATTGGTAAACTTTCCAAAACCCAACAAAATTCATTAAAAAATGATCCAAAGAAAATAATCATAGTGTTGTTAAAAAAACACAACATGAATATTCAACCCTTTGCCCTTGAACCATAAAACAAGTAACGAGTGTTTTCAAGAAGAAAAAAAACAAACCCAAAATCATGGATATTCAACTCTTCCTCGAACCACAAAACAAGGAGAAAGAAACATAAAAGAAGAATTACCAAAAATATCCAAAGTGCTCACCCCATTGATTACATAAAATTCAAAGACATAACAAGGTACTTAACTAAACAAAATCTCCCCTGATAAGGCAGTGGCCCATGTTCTTACAATAATTTATCTTGTTCCATGTGTTATAACCACTAAAGCAATTAATGCCTCCAATCCTTCAGGCTAGTTTGATGGGGGCAATTATGGGGGAGGGGGTAGTTCTTTACATGTAGGAACATCATTAAAACCCTCAAACAAGATCATCATAGGGATCTAAGAAGTAAACACTTAGTAACATTGTTCTAGAAGTGATGCTCTCAAGTTCAAAGGTTTCAATCATTACCATTAGTCATGATTTCACACAATCAAGTTAACCATTTAAAACTCTTATGACCTACTAAATGTTAGTAGGTTTTTCAATATTTCAGTTTTCTAGTTGGAACTTAAGACATTGTCAAACAATGATATTGGTAAACCTTCCAAAACTCAACAAATATATGCTCCAAAATTCATTACCTAAAAAAAAAAAAACCATAGTGAGCCTTCCAAAACTAAAAAACAAATATATGCTCCACAATTCATAAAAACATGATCCAAAGAAAGTAACCATAGTGAGTGTTGTTAAAAAAACAATGCATGGATATTCAACCCTTTGTTCTTGAACCATAAAACAAGGAACAAGTGTTTTCAAGAAAAAAAACAAACCTACAAACCTAAAAACATGGATATTCAACTCTTTGCCTTCACACCAGAAAACAAGGGGAAAGAAACATAAGGGAAGAATTACCAAAAATATCCAAAGTGAAAGGTTGCAATGATTACATAAAATTCAAAGACATAACAAGGTACTTAAATTAAATAAAATCTCCCCATAATAGGTTGGTGGCCCATGTTCTTACAATATTTTCTCTTGTTCCATGTGTTATAAACAATAAAGCAAAATCTAGAAACATGGATATTCAACTCTTTGCCCCCAAACCACAAAACAAGGGAAAAGAAACATAAGGGAAGAATTACCAAAAATATCCTTAGTGCAAGGCCGCATTGAGTACATAAAATTCAAAGACATAACAAGGTACTTAACTAAACAAAATCTCTACTTAGCTAAAGAAAATCTCTCTCCCCCTGATAGGGTGGTTCATAAAAACATGATCCAGAAGAAAATAACCATAGTGAGTGCTGTTAAAAAAAAACAGCATGGATATTCAACCCTTTGCCCTTGAACTATAAAACAAGGAACAAGTGTTTTCAAGAGAAAAACAAACCTAAAAACATGGATATTCAACTCTTTGCCTTCAACCACAAAACAAGGGGAAAAAAACATAAGGGAATAATTACCAAAAATATCCAAAGTGCAAGGCCGCAATGATTACATAAAATTCAAAAATATAAGGTACTTAACTAAATAAAATCTCCCCCTAATAGAGTGGTGGCCTACGTTCTTATAATATTTTTTCTTGTTCCATGTGTTATAACCACTAAAGCAAAACCTAAAAACATGGATATTCAACTCTTTGCCCTCAAACCACAAAACAAGGGGAAAGAAACATAAGGGAATAATTACAAAAAATATCCAAAGTGCAAAATCACATTGATTACATAAAATTCAAAGACATAACAAGGTACTTAACTAAACAAAATCTCTACTTAACCAAACAAAATCTCCCCCTAATACCGTGGCAACCCATGTTACAATAATTTCTCTTGTTCCATGTGGGAAAGAAACATAAGGGGAGAATTACCAAAACTACCCAAAATGCAAAGTCACATTGATTACATAAACTTCAAACACGTAACAAAGTACTTAATTGAACAAAATCTCCCCCGATAGGGTGGCGACCCATGTTCTTACAATAATTTCTCTTGTCCATGTGTTATAACCACTAAAGCAATTAATGTCTCCAATCCTTCGGCCTAGTTGGACTAGTTTGATGTGTTATAACCACTAAAGCAATTAATGTCTCCAATCCTTCGGCCTAATTGGACTAGTTTGATGGGGCCTGACTTGCAAACTATTATGGGGAGGGCGTGTTATAACCACTAAAGTAATTAATGTCTCCAATCCTTCGGCCTAATTTGATGGGGCCTCACTTGCCAGCAATTATGGGGGAGGGGGTAGTTTTCTACATGCAGGGAGGGGGTAATTTTCTACATGCAAGAACATCACTCCTCCATACTTCGGATTGGATTGGGACGTGGCTAAAACAACTTTGTGAAAATGTTAGCTCTCAAACTACTATGCTTTGCTATTGAAAAAGAATGTCATACTTGACAAATATTTGGGAACTCCATGATCATCGTTAAATGGTTCAATGAGATGGGGACTCCATGGTCGTTTTTAAATGGTTCAATGAGATTCAAAGATGCATGTGTATTCTAAAAGAGACACTACAATAAAAGCATGTTTTTTATTAGATTTCTTGCAAACATACTTGCTAACATATTATGAAAGCATACTTTTGATTAGATTTCTTGCTAACATATTTATAGGGAACATAACACTGCAGCAAATGCCTTGTCTATAAAGCATACTTGCTAACATATTATAAAAGCATACTTTTGATTAGATTTCTTGCTAACATATTTATTGGGGGCGTAACACTGCAGCAAATGCCTTATCTATAATTGGTGCTAAAAAGGATTTGGGCATTTGGAAAATCTAGCATACTTTTGATTAGATTTCTTGCTAACATATTTATAGGGAGCGTAACACTGCAGCAAATGCCTTGTCTATATTTATAGGGAGCGTAACACTACAGCAAATGCCTTATCTATAATTGGTGCTAAAAAGGATTTGGGCATTTGGAAAATCTCTGAATAGCTAAAGGATGAATCTCATGATTATTTCTGTCAGCACTTAATTGATGCAGCAAACGCCTTTATCTATAGTTGGTGCTAAAAAGATTTGGCCATTTGGAAAATCTCTGAATAGCCAAAGGATGAATCTCATGAATATTTCCGTCAGCTCTTAATTGATGCTTTTCAGCAAGCTCTATAACAGGGGGATATGATATCTCTCTTATGCTATTTAAGGATTATGTTATGCTTTTAAGAATTTTACATATATGGTTCTATATGTACTCTGTACAGAGACACTATGTTTAAACATGGATGCTAATATATCATGATCATAAATTATTGAGGATTATGTTATGCTTGAAAGGATTTTATATACATGGTTCTATACGTACTCTGTATAGAGACACTGTTTAAACATGGGTGATTTATCAGTCAATATATTTAGTTTTATTGCGGACAGACAATTTTATCATTTCATGATAATGGATCAGCAAAATGTAATATTTTCATTTTCCAATGAAATGATACAACAAAGGCCATTTCAATATAAAGACCAAACACTAATCCAATCTAAAAACAAAGGCCATTTCAACATAAAGACCAAACACTAATCAACCTAAAATCTGGGCTATAATCGCTTGAAAACAAAGTGTTGCATGCCTTTGGAATGACAAATATATATGCAATGGTTAAAATGGAAGCAAATTTCAACGTTGATGACTGAAGGGTGACTGAAGGGTATTAGATCTTACCACAAAAGTAATGTCTACAACTCCAAGTTGTTTGGCAAATCTCTCAAATGTTATATTCAAAAAAGCGCTAGACCCCTCAAACGCAATCATCATCACAAGGACCTTAGAGGAAGCATGCCCCCAAGGAGACATGCAAAGGTTTCACCGTCTATGCCTACCACCAACGCCGCTATAAAAGTCAAAACATACAAATGACTCTTTTAAGAGAAAGATGCAAGTATGTCGACTAATGGTCACAAGAAGTTGTATTCGACAACTAATTTAATCATGTATTACATCTGTTTTTGTTTCTTATTATGTAACCAGTTTGTAAGAAGTTAGAACATATTCACCTCAGAAATTGACCAAGAGAAGTTAAACCCGACAACTAGTTTAATCATGTATTACCTCTGTTTATGTATATTGTCATGCAATCAGTTTGTAAGAACATATTCACCTCAGAAAATGTTGAAATGCGACTCTTCCAAGTAAGATGACAATCCAAGTCAACTATGTTCATTTGGGCACGTTAGCGGAATCCGAGTAAGACTTGCATGCTTCAGAATTATGGCAAGCTAGAGATTATTAACGCACCCCACTGTGCTTTTGCAAATTTTTCTCAATACAAATTTTGAAGTACAATTGAGATAAATGAATAACAAAAAAACCATGACATTGTTGTAAAATAAAAGAGGGCAAACCATCCCCGAGATGAAAACATGGCATCAAATTCACATGCATAAATGAGGAACTTCAAAGTCTGGACATTAATAGAATCAATGGTTGTCATACTTGACAGAACAAACATGGAGACCTACATGCTTCAGAATTATGGCAGGCTACAGATTATTAACGCACCCCACTGTGTTTTGCAAATTTTACTCAATACAAATTTTGAAGTACAATTGAGATGAAAACATGGCATCAAATTCACATGCATAAATGAGGAACTTAAAAGTCTGGACATTAAAAGAATCAATGATTGCCATACTTGACAGACAGCAAACATGGAGACCTACATGCTTCAGAATTATGGCAAGCTACAGATTATTAACACACCCCACTGTGTTTTGCAAATTTTGCTCAATACAAATTTTGAAGTACAATTGAGATAAATGAATAACAAAAAAACCATGACATTTTTGTAAAATAAAAGAGGGCAAACCATCCCCGAGATGAAAACATGGCATCAAATTCACATGCATAAATGAGGAACTTGAAAGTCTGGACATTAATACAATCAATGATTGCCATACTCGACAACAAACATGGAAGCTCGTCTAGATAAATACCTCGCTTTGGAGAAATACCATCAAAAGTGGTGACAGCATGGTTCTTGGTGTTAGAACAAAACACTGACCCATCTAATTGTTATGTGGTTCTTGGTGTAGAACAAAACACTGACCCATCTAATTGTTATGTGGTTCTTGGTGTTAGAACAAAACACTGACCCATCTCATTGTTATGTGGTACTCGACGCCCTCATAAGGCCACCACCTTTTGCGGTGAGAAGTTAACACTACCTCGTGGGTTTTCAAAAACACAACCTAGAATACTTGAAGAGTTCTATCAATACTAACAGGAAAAATTGTGCAGGGCAACGCCTGCCTTCTTGGGGAAACACTTCCGGTGGTGCATGACTTTAGCTAGTTTTGCTACTCCCCCAGCTGGTCCGCCAACTCAAAATATTAGAGTCAAAATAAAACAAGATAGTGATAGCCACAAAATGGAGCTTGGCAATCATATTATGAATTGAGACCCATCATTATTCTGCACAACAACCCTCTGCGATTATTTCCATAGGGCAACCTTAGGACAACCTAACCTACATAATATAATTCTGTAAACCTTTTCTTTGCTAAAATTTGTAAAATTCCAAACTCCAAGTAGTTTTTGAAGTTGAACAGAAACCTGACAGTACTCACCCTGCATATCAATTTCAACTGCTGAAGTGGGGAAATTCAATTATGTAGTCTAGATCAAACAGATAACCCTTCCAGGCTTCCATGCATCTAAAAGCAGCAAGTACTAGCACTTATTGGCTAGACTCTGTCCATTCTTTTTCGTGTAAATGATTCAAGTGAAATCACGTCTGTATTTGGGTAATTACAAGTCCAGAATTTATTAAGACAGGTGTTTTATTTCCATATGACTCATTTTCCGATAGTTAACTACTAAGTGAAAGTGATCTTGAAGCCCCAAAATACTGTAAGACTGCATTGAAAATCTTGGATTAGAGGTCTCGAAATTTCATTTTACATATAATACCTATGGTTTGAAAATGTACATGGTTTGCAACTTTATATATATATACACACACACACACACACACAACACAATCAAAACCTATAACAACATATATCACCAAAGTTTTTCAGTTGATCTTATTTATGGCCACAGGCTCAGACAAAATCCACTAGCCTTAACCGCATGTGTTTAACTGCTCAAAAAGGGTCAGCTATTAGGAACCAACTCTCTTAGAAAAGAGAAATTGAAATGCTACATTAGGGCCAAACTATCCAAAGAAAGAACCTTAACCCAAATATGCAGCAAATTCATAAATGCTACCTTACCGTGTCAACAGCGAGTGAGTAATCAATACAAATGAAATGCCAGTCTAGATTTGTGTCCAATTTGAGAGCCCATTGGAAGGACTTTCTGTGTTAACTGAAGGATTAGTCTAATAGTCCTACCAATGGCAATAATAACACAAAATAAAAGCCAAATGTTGTAACAACCACCGCTACAAGAAACTTTAACAGCAAGATCCAAATCTTAGCATGTCAAAAAGACTAAAGACGTGAATGTATTGTATCAAAATTACAGTTCTAAAAACAGAGGATAAAATCTCTTCAATCTCAACATCGTCGCATTAATCTTCAAGAGGAAAGGGCAAATATGGGCAAGCAATCTTGCAAAACAAATGTCTTAAAAGACTATTCATCGGTAATTGAGAAATATAGATTGAAAAATCTATCACGTACAAAACCTATTTTCTTCAATGTTTTGAGTGAGACTTTTCAAAAGCAAGTATGGTTAAAAATTTAGAAACGAACAACCATAATCAATCTGATTGGCTTTACTACGGTTTTATTGTAACTCCAAAGATTCATCAAATTAATATTCAAAAGACCGCAGAAGTGCAAATTTACTAACCTGATATTTTAAAATTTAAATCGAGAACAGTAGAGCAAAAGGCTCAACAAATACATAACCTTAACACAGATATAATCAACTGAAAATCAAAATTGTTACGAGACAGATTCCCAGTTTAATTTAATATATGATATCAAAAACGTGAAGGCTTTGCTTATAAGCCAAACATGATTTAAAAGTGATGCTTTTAACATGGCACAATAACCTAAAATGATGGTGAATCATAGAACATGAATGTCTATAGAGACATAAAATCTCAATGCGGCATAACATTTACTTGATTTTCTTCTTTGGCCGCAGCTGCATAAAACAAAATAAACAAATAAAAATTTTATGTAACAGGAAAACCAATCTTGTATTACAATGGTAAATTATCAATAGAAAATTAAAATTTTATTTACATCATGAACAATAAAGTATATGTTAAACAGTTAACTTGATCTTACCTGGTTACTATGCCCACACTTTTTTTTCCTGCAGTTGACTGCTCTAGGGTGCAGACGAGCATAGCATCTATAAAAGAATAATCCAGGAATAATTAGGTTTCCATTATAATTCAAAATGCATTGTTAAAGCCAACCTAAGAACAGCACTCAACAGTACCCCTAGACGTGCAGTTGATTGCTATAGGGTGCACAAGGCATAACATCTATGAAAGAATAAATCTGAAACAATTAGACCTCCCTTACAATTAAACTTGCAGTGTGGAACTAATCTCGGAACACCACCCGGTTTCATAAAAAGAAGAGATGAAAATTTGTGACTCTCAATGTTTAGATGCTTTTATACTACCTGAATGTCTAAAATCTATACTTGCACGAAGTGTCAAGTGTCAAGGTAGAGATTAAGTTGCCCTCGTGGGCTTCAAAATTAACAGCAAATCAGTCTTAAAATTCGTCAAATATTATCAAAATATATATTTTTTAAGTCTGAAGTCCAATTACCAAAACCATCTCACGTGGCTAATATCACCAATAGAATACACAGTCATTCTAAATTTCAATTTTATCACTTCATAGTCCAGGGAAGAACGAAATTCATAAATCCAATCAATTAGATCTTCATGAACACCGTGCCTGTTGTTTTTTAAAGGTAAGCTTGCACAAAACCATCTTAAACCAGGATTCACTATTCACCGAGAGTTGTTGGATACTTTCAGGTACAAACATCAATGTTTCCACACTCATTTGGTGTTCGATAAAATAGGCTTCGGTGGTTGTCGTTGAAAAGGCAGGAAATTTGATACCTCGCAATAGATAAACAGTCTTAAGGTTGGAATGGGTCTGCGCTAACTATTACCAAATTCTTGAATGCCTTGCCCATATGAACCTTGGCGTATATCCTATATAAATTTATATTAACAATACATTGTCATTAGCGTTACACGCACAAGCACTTGGTGTTTATAGAATTCCCTACCCGAGCTGTAGAATGCACCGGCATTTATATTAACAGTACATTGTCATTAGCGCTACACGCACAAGCACTTGGTGTTTATAGAATTCCCTACCCGAGCTGTAGAATGCACCGGCTCTTAGTAAAATGACGTTAATTCCACTAACAAAGCCCATTGGTACTTTTGGCACAGGGCAGAGACGAGGAATAATAATGATCACTTACCAAGGATATTTTAACGTAATTGTATTTTTATACAGGGAATGTGTGCCAACACAACAGAACAAACAGTGAAGCAATGAAAAAAGAGAAACGGCGCTCTCACAAATTGCAAACGAAACATTTCAACAACCCCTTGGATGAATAACAAATTGTGAACAGCGTATACTCAAATAGATGAATAAATACAAATTTTAGAAAAAAAACCATTTTTACGATAAGAGACATAATGACCAAAAATAAATCTGAAACTTTCATGTACTAATTATGGAAAATATTTTAAGAAGTATTGCAACAAACAATTCTGAAAGCAACAATTAAAAGACATTTTCCTATAAACGATAGTATAAAGATTATATTAATGAATAAGTGGGAAGAAATTGGATACAAGAAACGAAATCCATACCGAGTGAAAACCAGAAATCCTATAGTATACAGTAACAAGATGATCTTATGGAAAAATAAATCACATTACTAACTAAAGTATACACTACAACAACTGAAATTTATTTTTAAAAACTGTCATATTTAAGAAAAACATATATAGAAACCCTGGAATAAAGAATTAATTAGATGAATGGACAATCAACTTACTTCCTGCAAATCATCTTGTCTTGGTTGTACTTCCTGGCCAATGCCATCAAAGAAGGCTCTATAATACCCCCACGAAGCCTCAGCACAAGATGCAAGGTTGACTCTGTGAAATCATATCCATCAGCCGAGACCAGACTTATAAACCCATCACCATTGAAAAAAAAAGACAAATGAGCCCGCATTACCAATTGACTCACCTTTCTGAATATTGTAATCCGCCAGAGTGCGGCCATCTTCCAACTGTTTGCCCGCAAATATCAGACGTTGCTGGTCGGGCGGGATCCCTGAAAAATAGTATAACCACATACGATTAACTTATGTTGAGTTGAATCCGTGTATATACAAAATATGGATCGTTTTCTGCAACACAGGAAGATGCAAGAACTTGACATATGGGCACCATGGAGAGGCCTCTTTACCTTCTTTGTCCTGGATTTTGGCCTTCACATTGTCGATTGTATCGCTGCTTTCAACTTCTAAGGTTATGGTCTTCCCCGTCAGGGTCTTTACGAAGATCTGCATCTTGCCCGCTGCCAACAATTTCTCCCCAACAACAGTGGACCTACGAGAGAAATCATACCTTTTGAGGCTTTTGTACTCTGTCTCTAGGGTTTCACTGTTAGGGTTTTGTGGGAAAAGCAAGCTATTTCGAGATAAGGCGCTGGTCACATGACCTGATTCTGATGGCCCGTTTCCTAAGGAGTGATGTTAGGAAGGACATTGAGCAAGAGGCAAGCCATTTCGAGATAAGGTACTAGTCACATGACACGATTCTTAAAGGCCTGTTACTTAACAAGAGTGATGATAGGAAGGCAATCTGAAATGAAATGTTTTTAGGCAGGTAACTTCTATAATTTAGTTCACAAAAACTTACTTTTAAGAAGCATGCTCGCAAGTGGGGAAGGTAAGCTCTATGGAATAGGGGTTTTTGTTTTTTTTAAAGCTACAATTTGGCCATATACACTATTTTTTTTCAAAAAAAAATTGGAAATGGATTGAGCGTCATAAAAAAAAATTAAGCCATTCAAAATCCTTAAGCTTAACCTCGTATTTCTCAAAATTTCTACTAAATTTTACCAAAAAAATTATTATCTTTCAAACAATTTTAACCTCATTAAACTAGTATAAAGTGTTTATGTTGTTAAAAAGGGAATTAATTTTTAACCAAATTCATTATTTTTTTTTCTATATTTTATAAAGATTTTATATTTCATTTCTGTAGTCTTTCTTTTATAAATTTTAACAAAAAAATTTATTCATTATTTTTAATGTTTTTAAATAAAATTTTACATTTCATTGATATAGTGTTATGTTTATTACATTAATAGGCGTACTTATTTAAACCTCTTAATGTAGGCTTCCAATTTTTTTTTTTTTTTTTTTGAATGAATGAATGCACAAGATTGAATGATAGCAAAATATTCTTAGTCGTATAGCTTGATCGACGGTTGTGGTTTCATGGAAGATAGTTGGAGGGTCGTCTCTTATGCGTTACTCAGTGTTTAATAAATATTTAAAATTAAATATTTGAATTGATACACCTCTCGACCTGCGCAATGCCATGTTTTGAGATGTGTTACTTCCAGACACAATTATTCATTATGAGATGTGTTACTTCACGATGCCACGTTATTACTTCATGATGCAATCATGATTTGTGTTACTTCTTGGAGAGCCAAATTTCATATTACTCAATTAAGGACTAATTCTCATCAACTTCGTTGTGAAACAGGGGACAGGAAAAGGCCAAAAGAAGTATGGGAGGAAAGAGTATGTATTTTTTTCTCTTTCATAAAAGTGGAAATAGAAAAGAAATTCATTTTAGAATGTGAGGCATTCAAAGACAGCTGGGAAAGTTATGCAAATATTTTGGTAACTAACTCTTGGGATAATCTATTCAGCGAGGGGTATGTCAAGAACTTGGGAGTGTTTATTGTGAAACTTCATAGGAAAATGGTCGAATACAAGAACCAAATAGAGAAGCAATCTATCCCATAGGTTATCTTTAGCCTGGTGAGCATTAAAATAACTTCTTCTTCTTCTTCTTCTTCTTGACGCCATGTTATGAGATGTTACTTAAGAAAAGGTTCATATTCATGTAAAGGTGGACGGTACAAATATACTTATAAATAAAAACCAGTTAATGTTATGTTATCGAATGATGGGTAAATTTTGGAATATTAAAACTGAATTTAATTAAATAAATATTTTGATTTAATTAAATATATTGAAAGTGTTAGTTATGGCCATTAGATTGATATTCCATTCGACATATCCAAGGCTTGGTTAACATTGTTGTGCCTATTAGCAAATAAATATTTGATTTAAATAAATTTATTGAAAGCATTAGTTATGTTCATTAGATTGATATTCCATTCGACAGATCCAAGGTTTGGTTAAGACTGTTATGCCTATTGGCGTATATCAACCACATTTATTAATGGGGTTGTGCTAGTATTTATTTATATCTTCTTAATATTGAAAATAAAATAATTAAATCATATTATAGGTGGAGAAAGGGTTTTTCTCAAAGAACAATCTTTATTTATATGGTTTAGTGATAAGCTCTTGCAGTCTTATGATTAAATATCCAAGGAAGCCTTAATTCAATGTCCTTGCACAATGTGCAAAATTTCAATCCATCTATTTGGATAATTAAAAGTTAGGTATTGAAAACATGTCAACGATGAAGAATATTATATCCATTTGTATGTAACATCAATGTGTCAATGATAAAGAATATTGCATACATTTGTACAACCAAGTAGCGTAATTAAATATTGATGGTTAACCATGTGTTAAATGTAGTTGGTCACAATTGCAAGTAGTCAATACATATGTGTGAAAAAAGGGTGGAAAACGGGGTTTCCATAAGAATAGAATTAATAAAAAGCACAATAAAACGTATAAAATTTGATTCTAGCACAAACTCTTCTTGTCTTGTAATGATGGTGTGTTATGATTATATAAAATAACTGTATAATTGAAATTGTGTTTAAACTTGAGTAAACATAGGTCCATCATTACACCTCGTGTCAATGGGTAGTCGATACAACTCAATTGGAGGATAGAAACCATTGATTCAAATGAGATCATTAGCCCATTGTGTATGAGAGGATCATCATGTTGACAATTGACCATTAATGGTAACACATTGGTTTTGATCATCACCCTTACCTAAGGTATATATATTACATGACCTAAGCATAAATATCGTTTTAATCAAACAACATATTCCTTCCATGGGATTTGGTGATGATTATCAGTTAGATCGATCTTTATTCGTTTCCCCTTTTCCTTTTCTTAAATGAAGTGAATCAAATTCCTACCAATTCCAATCCTCATTGGTTAGATTAGTGTTTGTTCATTTCCATTTTTCTTCTCTTAACTATAGTGAATCAAATTCTTAGAAATTCTAGTGTTCCTCTCAAAGGACATTTTTGAAGAAAAGATATATGGTCACATCCCTCACTATGTGAAATTGTCAATCATGTCTCTCTCCTTGCGTGCAAGCAACTTCTATAATCCCATACTCGAGGTTTGAATTTGTAAACAATAAACTTGTAAAAGTGCAAAGTTCACAAATACAATGTAAATAGGTGCTACATTACAAAAATTGCCAATGTTTGTTGGTTTGATACCATGTGTTACAATTTTAAGTTGTTCAAACACCTTTTCTTTTTTGATACCAACAAACAGGGTCTTAATTCTAGATGTTTTATAGTGTCCATATGAAGAGATGTTATATTATCTATTTTCATGTATTATGACTTCCATTAATGATGGTGACATGAAAAAATTGGCCACTAACCAATCATTGATTACTAAACAAGTGAGTTTGTTAAAATTCAAATTTTTGAGATTTTAACAAGTGAGAGGTTTTGCACTGACTAATACTAACTTTGCATTTTGTTTGAGAAGTTTGGGCAATAACATCCTTAGACATTGGCATTTATCAATAGATTTCGGATTTGTCTTATGGCAATCTCACTAAGAGTTTCATTGGGAATCCAGTTATTTACGAGGTTGGTTCATATTGGAAGCCTATTAGTTCAAACCCTTTTTTTGAATCTATTGTGTGCATTTCTAGCATTGACGTCAACTACAAGATAGATTTTCATCATGTTTATGTGCAAGGAGGTTGTAGAAAGTCTTGTATCAATAGATATTGATACTTGTTATTATCGTTGTGATTGCAAGTGGGTAGGTTTCTATATAGCAAATTGATTCAAAAAATTAGATAATCATTTATTACTCTTAACCTTGAACTTTTCTTTGAATTGGTTTTATTTCATAATTACTGCACCCATATTGTTAGTACTTTTTGCATTTCTTTATAGGGAGAAAAAAAATATGAGCATAAGGCATATTGAAAAGCTAACACAAAGACCAAATAAGCTTTTATCTGCTATGAAAATAATCACATTAAAAGGATATCAATTGTTGACCTAAAGATCCATCTGTATGATGAAATATTAAAACCATCTTTTAGATTTTTGTCGCTCCATTTATTAAACTTCGTCACATAATTGATACATGATCGCCTTCTAATGTAGATTCGTCTTCTTTGGATTTATTAAGCATGGAGAGGGATTAAAAAATGTGAGGTGCAAATAATTCAAGCACATAAAAAATAGCAGTTATGATGGATTTATGTTGGTTTACATGCATATGTGATTCGTATTATTTTTTATCTTTTTAAATTACAAATTAAATATTTTTTCAGATATTTTGGTTTGTAACCACAAATAGATCTATGTTGGTGTATATTTGTATATGCTTGTTATTCTTTTCTTATTTTTTAAATCACAAATTAAATATATTTTAAACACTTTGATTTATAGCCGCAAATATTACACATCTCATTCATTGTCAACCCTTTTTTTAATAATATGTTGGATGGACGGATGTTATGTGTTGTTCTGTTTGGCAAGGGAATTACACGTCTCCCTCGTAGTTGGCTTAGAATGCAACTCACTTTTTTCATATTTTGAGGAAAAAATACGTGATTTAAAATGTATTTGACATTTTTGCATTCTATAATTTCCTTAAGTTTTATGTTTGTGATCCCTTCTCGACCTTGTTTTAAGCTTTATATGCATCCTATAACCTTCTAGAACCCTGTATCTTCTTAATGATCCATTTTTCTATGTTTTTATGTGCCCTTAGTAAAGTCAACATTAATATCAACTTGTACTTGACCCATTAAAGCATGTAAAGACCCCAGAGTTCCCAATCTCATTGTTGTTGTGCAATTCAAAGGATTGCTCGAGGCAATATTGAACAATCATGTGAGATTAAATTCTCCTTTGAATTATAAAATATGATTATTGTGACTTATTCAAGTGATTAGGAACAAATGAAAAAGATTATAGAGATACTTTGGAAATACACACGGAGCTTGATTTCACATCAAAAGTAGCACATTATTAGTTTATCGTTGATATAGATCCATCTTAATTTCATATCTAATAAGCACCCAAATAGATGAAAAGAAATAGAGGTGTAATACTTTCAATGCTTAAAAAATCACACTTAAGATGGGTCTATGCTTGTTTACTTTATTATATATTTCTATAGTTGTCATGGGTTTTTTTATTATTATAGATTTCTATAGTTATTGTGGGTTTTTTAATTGTTATGGTAGGGCACTTTTAAAATTTTCATTTCTAAATTTATGATTTTGTGAATTTGACATGTCCACATACATTGTAGATGCATCTAGTTACTCCAGGTGGAATTAATCTTTTGGCTTCAATCGTTGGATATTCTCCATTTCACCATGTTTTAGAAATTGTCCCTGAACAAAAATTTATCGAATCTTGGAGTTCAATACCCTAATCAATTCCATATTAACTAAATTTGTCAATTTATTACAAGACATTTCATAGAATTGTAACACGATCATTGATCATGTCTCATGTTCTTGTGGTCAAATAACACTACTTGAATCACAAGTATAATTGTGTTTGGTGGATTGTCATAATATAACCATGTTTGTGTGTTATCTCTCCTTGATCTTGCTACATAGTTCCAACCCAAAAGATTACCACATTTTAGCAATATCATATACCTCTTCTTGATGTTGTTAAATATTCATTCACATTATTGTTACAATAAACTAAAGCACATTTTATATCACAATTAAATTACATTGGTTTTGGTTACTTTCCAATTTCATTATAGCAACCATTGAAACTTAGTATATCAAAATCTTAGAAACTCCAATTCTCATACTCTCGGATGCCATTTATGGAAAGACATTGAGACCACCCAAAATTATCTCTACTTCCCCACAATCAACTTTGAGAATCTAGCATTAAGATCGAAATGAGTAGACAATAAACTCATAAATGATGTAATCCCCACCAAATAGAACTTTGCAAATGTCTAGGGAGGACTACATCGCATGTAACATTTCATAGAAAGAAAATAATTATTTTATCTCACTTGAATTCATTTACCGAGAACAAAATTGGTGGCTTAGACCCATGCATTCTTGACAGTGAGGTATGCCATCATCCTGATTAATCAAAAACTAAAAAATAATCTAGGTCGATAGTTTTTCTCCTCAAAATTGTCACGATCATATGGTATAATTCTCTGCAAGTGAGGAGGTGATTTGAATGGAAAGGAATCAAAGGACATCCCTACATGATGCTCTATGTAAATTATTCTAATGATGTCAGTGGATGCATCGTGAGATGAAGTCCACCCCATGCTTATATCGTCACATGATGTATTCCCTCAAGTTTATCCTCATTAAAATTATTGGACTAAAATATATGATATTTTATTATCCTTGTGTTATTGCAAAATTCAAAGCATTAAGCTTCTTCTTCTTAATTAAAGTCTAGACACTAGGTTGGTGTAATTACACGACTTGGATGCAGGACATTAGCTAATTTTATAATCAATATCTCGAATTGTTTAATTAACAATCCCAATGATTCTTCTTCTCTAATTACGCCAAAAGGCGTTCTCTTTGTTGGCTTGGGGTGAGCAGACACTGTTCACCCCAGCCAATGAGAAGTATTTCTTATTGCCCTTCTAGCCACTAAAATGCAAACATGTGGCACCTCCTCCAACCAATGAAAATCTTCCATTTGGAACTCTTACTAGCTGTTCATTTGAAAAATACATTTCAAATTCTTCAATGTCTGAAAATTATAAATTCAATTTGTATAGTTTGAAAATCATTTAGTTTCCCTCCTCTCATTCAATGACCTGTATTAACTTCTCGTATGATGGTTTATCAACTTCAACCACCCAACCATTTAATGCATAGAATGCCCAACCCAACCATTTAACGCATAGAAGACCCGTGGGTCTCACGTCAAGCTGAATCGCAACAGCTGGTTTACGCAATTAAGAAGAGAAGGGCAGTTATAAAGAGGATCCAACAAATCTTAAATCATCAGTGTGGTTAAATGCAGTAGTGCTAACTTCCAGCTTGACTTCCAGGTTCCAGCCTGAACGACTTGTAGACTGAATTAAGAAGAGAAGGGCACTTATAAAGAGGATCCAACAAATTTTAAATCATCAATGTGGTTAAATGCAGTAGTGCCAACTTCCAGCTTGCAGCGAACTTCCAGCTTCCAGCCTGAACGACTTGCAGACTGACTTCAAGCGTGAAGGACTTCTGATTTGAAGATAGTTAGTAAGCTTCTGTTTCCTGCAATACATTACGAATCACTGCATCTTTTCATCCATTTTAAATACCCCTATTTACTTTGAAATTTATTGTATTGGTGTGTCCATTACCCAGCCGAAAAATAACGAAATAGATTATGATCCGGCAAAAATGAAGAAAAAATGCTGAGAAAAACATATTGGAAGAGATAGAACATTAAATACTGTAATTTTGCAACTTGTCATGCCATTCTTGAATAAAAACACAGAAAATAACAGTGAAAACAACAATATGTCGATCTATAGAGTCATTTCAAAAAACAAACACCTTTCATTAGATCTTCAATTGCAGACTTTGTTCAAGAATCGAGACAGCTTGGGAGTTTTATTGCAAAAACTAATATAACATATAATGTTAAATGAATCAACCTGGATATTTGGAACCCAAAGCCGCATGTTTAAACTCGATAAATTGATCAATTTGAACATTAAGAGAAAACAATCCAAGGATACTCGTCCAGTTGCCGGAGATGGTAGAATCCCTGGCAGTGGCTCCCGAGGAGGCAAAGTTGACTCTGTGCTTAAAATTAGAGCCTAAAGACTTCATAAATGGATCCATAAACCCATACCCCAAACCCTGAGTTGTTAACAGATGGAAGGAAATCAAGAAACAAAAATCATTATTCATCAGCAAAACCTGAAGAACTTACTTGCATATTTCATCCAGAGCTAAATACAAAATCCAGAGAGATGATAAACCATCTGGTCTTACATATAAATTCGATTAACAGGCGACCGTTTCTGAACCTGGTGGCGGCGCAGTCGAAGTAATGGACGCCGTGGGGGGGAACCCTGAAACAGAGCGTCTGGGCATGACCGCTGCGTTCTCTCCCACGTCTAACAGTGATGCTCCGAGTACAAATAATGGAGGGTTGCATGCCGCCGACTATTTCTGGTATTCATGTCTCTGTTCCTTTGTTGTTGCTCCTGCAATCAAATTAAGGAAAAAGCACAGAAGAAGAAGAAGAAGTGAGGGTTCAAACTTAGAGCATGGCACAGTTAGAGCACCGAGGCTGATAGTTTTAGAACTCCATAGGCTCACTTGACCTACTGATTTAATCAGATCGCAAGAATATATAATTTATTTGTAAGCACTGCTTGGCATAATTAGGTGTTGTATGCAATTGTTGGCAAGGGAGAGATTGAGATGCAAGTGGCAAGATGGTGTGAGAGAGAGATTGACTCTCATGCAGTAGAACACGCATCTTCACGTTATCCCATGACCAGTTTTGGCAATTTCAAATAGTTATATCGTTTGGTTTCCCACTGTTTCACAATTCATTTGATCTTCTACTCTTTATTAACATCAATATTCTATATCGACCCTAGCGGAGCTTTTTCAACCCTTACACTCTAACAAAAAGAAAAAGGAACAAGCCAACTTGAAGTAGTTTCTAGTTGGTATGAATGTGGATATTTTTAGCCTCGATGATGTCTTATAGGAAAGTCTTCCAGAAATGGGAGGACATGGCCACCTCAACTATCCTAGTAGTCTCGATATATCCCTCTACCAACTCCATGGGTGATGTCACTATAACCTATTTGTCGTTGTCGGGGAACACCTTGTCTTTACGACTAGGAATACCCCCTACTTGGAAACGATCGCCTTGCATGCACAATCGAGCTACTATGATGTCACTTGTTCCTTCTATTTGTTCCAAATGGGTTTTCTTCTATATTGAACAATATCACTCTTACTCTTTTTTCTTGTAGAATGATGTAACATTAGCTACTACTATGGGTTTAGATGACATGTACGAGCTTACTAGCATTACATATCTTCAATAAAAGTCAGTGATGTCTTAGGAAAGATCTTTATGATGCACAATGAACAAGAGATTCGTGGTCTACTAAATTCCATGCTATCTATTTATATCATATTGGTTATGCCTACATATTTAAATCTCACAATTTATTTTCTTTATATGCTCTCATTTGATAGGATTATAAATCGATTCACAAGCTAACCTATTGTTTAATTTCAATTAGATTGCTTGTAATTTAAATTAGATTGATGGTAATAAAGTTTAAATTTTTCGTTCAAATTTTATTTCTAATTTTAATAATTAGAGAATTTCTACATGTTATTTGAGTTAACTACATACTCTTGAATTTTATATTAAGGAAAATGATTATTAAATTTGTTGGTTTGTGTTGTGGAGGTAAATCCCCTTTGCGGACAGAGGCGATCCCTACTAGCCCAGATCGGGTCTAGCAACAATCGTTCACGCTATAGTGCAGGTTCCTAATTGCAAATAAACTAACTAGCGATGAAGGCTTACCTGGAATCCAACGTTGTTGCTCATAAAGAAAGTAGCGCTCTCGTTCCTTAGCTTCGGCATATCACAATCCTCACGATCTCCGTGATCGGACACCTACACATGCAAGAAACAAAACAAACGCAAGCGTAAAATCCAGTATATGCAATTATATGTAAGTCAGAGAAGACACAACTCATCATCATAATCAACAACAGGAGTGGAACCATAACCAATAGTCGCTTATCATTAATCAATCAAAGAAGAATACAACCATAGCCCTGACGCTGAATTCTCCTTCTGAGGGTCGCCAGCGGAACACGTCTCGAAAAATCCTGTCGGGGATGGGACAAACCTCTCTCTTCGGATGTCTCGACAATAATCTCCTTGCTTGGATTTGGCCTTAAGGGAATGAATCAAGGCTCTTGCAGCATAAGGCTCTGATGGCTTTTGGGAACTTGGAGACTAGCTTGCAAAGGGAATGAGCAAGCTTTTATAGATGGAGGAAGGGGAGTTGGGATCCCTATAATCATGGGATTGGCCCTATCCTCAAGGAATCTTCCATGAGAGGTGGAAAGCCACTTCCTCTACATGGAGATTCGGAGCCAAACCTCCCAACTCAAATTAGATACCAATTTATGGATTGGTTAGGACGAAACTTCCGCCATTTATTTTTAAAAAACACTCCTTAAAATGGCTGGCGCGAGTGCGACTCTGAGACAGAGGGCCAATTGGCACGCCCCCTTTGAAGGATTTCCCCCATTAGCGCGGGTACTGAACTGGATGCCCGCGCCAATGCAAAAAGGGGTGTTTTTAGGGTTTTTCACAAGGAGTTGTCTTCAGGGCAATGACAATACATGTTTAGGGGAATGCCATGAAAGTGTTTTCAAGTTATGTCACTGCTCACAGGTCACGGAATGAGCCCTCCAATTGTGCGGGATGGGGAATTGCAGGGACGGTGACAAATTTCTATGTAACAGATAAAATTATTGTGAAGGTAAATCCCCTCTGCGGACAGAGGCAATCCCTACTAGCCAGTCGGTCTGGCAACAATCGTTACGCTATAAGTGCGGGTTCTAATTGCAGATAAACCAACTAGCGATGAAGGCTTACTTGGGATCAACACGCCATTTTCATTAGAGAAATTGCGCTCAGTTCCTTAATGCAGCAGAACGGTCTACGTGATCTCGTGTCAGTTCCCCTGCTACCTTGAAATAGAAACAAACGCAAGCATAAAATCCAGAGTACATGCAACTATATGATCGAAGACATAGCTCATCATCATAATCAACAACAAGAGTGGAACCATAACCAATAGTAAAACACATCATTAGTAAGTGAAGAGAATACAGCCATAGCCACAGCGTTGGAATTCTCCTTGGTCGCCCAATGGGCTACGTCTCGAAAAGCACAATGGGATAGAACCTCTCTCTTTGGATGTCTCGACAATAATCTCCTTGCTTGGATTTGGACTGTTACACAGAAATTTGTCACTGTCCCTACAATCCCCATCCCGCACATTAGACGGCTCATTCCGTGACCTGTGGGCAGAATTAAGACTTGAAAATACTTTCATTGCATCCCTCTGAAGATGAGCTTTAATTTCCCTAAAGACATCTGTACAAAAATACAAAATAATGTACCATTGTGCAGTTCTGAGTTGGCTATACAAGAGGGAAATCCTCCAAAGAGGGTGCGCCAATTGGCGCTCTGTCATAGAGCCGTACCCGCGCCAACCATATTAAGAGGTGTTTTTTAAAAATAAAAGGCGGAAGTTTCATCCTAACAAATTACTGGGCTGATTTCTATCTTGATTTGGGAGGTTTGGCTACGGATTTCCATGGAGAGGAAGTGGTTTTCCACCTCTCATGGAAGCTTCCTTGATGATAGGGCCAATCCCATAATTATAGGGATCCCAGCTCCTCTTCCTCCTTCTATAAAAGCTTGCCCATTTCCATTTGCAAGCTAGTTCCAAAGAGTGGCAGAATTTCTAAGTTCCCAAGAGCTTTCATGCTGCAAAAGCCTTCTTGATTCCCTAAGCTAAGTCTAAGCAGGAGACTATTGCCAAGTCTCAGGAAGGAGACATGTCCAACCAATGCTTTTATCGGTATGTTGTCTTGAAGACGCTAAGGTCTTGCTTGGCTTCTCAGTTTATATCTTTCTTTTGACTCTTTAATGATAAGCGACTATCGGTTATGGTTCCACTCTTTTTCTTGGTCATGTTCATGAGTTATATCCTCTTCGACTGATATATAGTTGTATGTACTAAATTTTATGCTTGCGTTTGTGTTTTTTCTTGCATGTGCAGGTGTCCGATCATGGAGATCGTGATGGCTGTGATCTGCCAGGGCGAAGGAACGGGAGCACCACCTCTTCTACAAACGACAACGGCGTCATTTCCGAATGGCCTTTCCTTGGGTCGGGTTTGTTACCAGTGGAACCACGCCTTCGTGTTTGATTCGTGGGCCAGATGCGGGGCTAGTAGGGATCGCCTCTGTCCGCAGAGGGGATTTACCTCCTCAACAATTTGGCGACTCCGCCGGGGACTCAGCTTGTTGTTTGATTTGTAAACTATAGACGGAGTCTGAAGCATAGCCAGATAGCCTTTGAAACGCTTTTGCTCTGCATTAGCGGAGTAGATCAACGCTGCTTCGGTCGATCTCCGGTTTGGTTTACGGACTGAACAACTTGGAGTTTTGTCTTCTCTTTTCGGTTAACTTCTTGGTCTTGCTTGCTTGGTCAACTCTTTGGACTGGATTTTCTTGTTTGTTTGGCTTTATTTTAGCCTTATTTTCACTTGTCTGTGTCTGAGATTGCTTGTTTTTTATTTTTTCCATAGTAAACTTGGCTGGCGCGCTTTTTAGCATAACAGTCGCACCGATTGGCGCAGGTTGCCTGTGTATCACCCGCGCCATTGCGTTTCTGGAGCTAATTTCAAGCTCACAGTCGCGCCAATCCTGTGAGCTATTAGGATTTGTTGTGTTTCAAGCTTTCTGAGGCTGACTTGTGATTTTGATTTTGATTTTTCGGCTGTTTGAGTGCACTGGAGCCTGGTTTGACTGGTTGGAGCCTCCTTCCTTTGGTTTTTTGCCTATTTCTTTCGATTTTGCATACGAGCCCTAGGGCATCTAGGTGCCTTTGTGAGTCGAGCCTCCCTTGGGAGTTTTTGGTTTATGTTCGTTCAGTCGGCTGTGGGATTGCTTCCTTGCATTCGTTTGACAGTTGTCTATCATATTGTTGCGTTTTCTGAGTGACTGATTTCGTTTTCATTCGAATTTTGCTTTGCTTCATTTTGGGCCTAGATCACACGGCTCATTGGTGTCTTTGGGAATTTTCTTGATTTTGAGAGACTTTTTGTCGATTTGAGATCTGATTGTTTGTGCCATTGAGTGAAATTTGTTTGTTTTTCTCTCTTAATATCATTTCTCGAATTGCTTCTTATTTGTTTTCGGTTTGTTTAGTACATCTAGCTATCAAACATTGAAAATAAAAAATCTCTTTTGCTTATTGGTTGATTAGTGCAAATTGAAATCTTTTCCATTTTACTAGTATTTGGTGAATTCGAAAGAAAAGTTTTTAGTTTCATTAGTTGCATTAGAGATATCATTGATTGTCTTCTGATCATTTTGTTTGTGTAAAAACTCTCAACTCTTCTGTAGCTAGTTTTCATCGAACGAAATGGTGTACTGTGGCATGTAGTTTTGCATTTAAGAGATTTTTGAGACAACACATTCGTTAGGGCCTGAAAACTGAAACGTAATTGAAGATCAACTTTAAAATCTACTCAATTTACACTAAGGCAGCATTGAAATCTAACGAAACACATTTAGAGGTCTAGGCTAGAGACGTGTTCCAGCGTCTTAAAACCTAGTAGCTGTCGTTCGCCTCTTGGCTTTAGACAACGCTAGTATGGACTTGTGCTCCCATACCGTCATGTATATAAAGGGAGACCCCATTAGGTTTCAATCCTTTATCCCACAGACGAGTATAACACTGCCTTTTTGGTGTCCCACGAACTTGCAACATTCGGGAGATTGCACACTGCACGTGCGGAGAAGTCCTTGGTTGATTTCTCTTTCAGGCCATTTAAACCAAGATTATATTGGATTCAGTTATTTACATTTTACCACACTATTATTCTGGCGGTCATTTGATCACTAGGCTCCCTGGTGAAAGGATGCCAAAAGTTTCATCCTTTATAAACTTATGTCAGAAAGAGATAGAGTCACCTTTTTTACCGTTTCTCAACTCTTAAAACATGAAACGGTGAAGTTGTGTGCTAATCTCTGACAAAGATGATGACCCAGTGAAATGGTAAACGCTACTGCAATTAGGCCCTTGGAGGCTCATTTAACCAAAGTCAGCACTAGACATCTTCTTGGTATAGTCAGGGGTTGCAGTATGTTATTCTTGGAGTATTGGTCATGTTGGTAAAAATAGATGGACCTCTATTTTGGACCTATAGGTCGAAGTCTATTTTTAGACTGCCTATCCTAAAAATAGGGAAGTCAAATATTATTTACCCTTAATAATATTTGGACTCTAAACTTCAGTTTACTCTCTTGGAGCACTTCAGTTCGAGCCTTGGAAGTGGCTTATGCATCTGACAGAGGAATTACGCTATTCCTAGGGGTTTGGTGAGCTCATGCATGGTTGAATTCAGTTAGGACTTCAGTGGCAGAAGTTTGGTGGAGTTGATGAGACAGTTGGTGGAGTTGTGTTCGGTTTAACTTAGTTGAACTAGTTGTGATTAGTTTAACTAGCTAATCAACTAGTAATGAGTGGAGTGAATTCAATATTATTTAATTCACTAATTATTAACTCATTATTCAACTCAAATTTTATGAGTTCTTCAAGTCACCAGACAGTTAGGTGAGACAGATAAAGAGAGTAGTGAGGGTTGGTTAGCTATGAGTGAGAATAGTTAGTACATGATTTACTACCTTGGAAGGAATTTTATGACAATTCTGCTGTCAATAAAAGATTAGGGTATGAATCTCTATTTGATAACTATGATTGCGCAATAGAGGCAAAGGCAATTAGTGGTGAGTTTTGAACCAGTAACCTGTTCAAAACCAAGCTAGTTTGTGTGTAACTTTATGAGAAAGTACTGAGTACTTGTGAGGAGTATTGTACTGAGTTTGTTACATGATTTCTCCATTATAATATACACAATAGCTGCGGGGTTTTCAGCTATAAGCTTTCCCCATACATACCGTGTTAATGTGTATGATGATTTGATGTGCTATCGCTTGTTTTATTTCCGCATGTGTGATGATCTGAGTGGAAGAGATTATGTGTTGCATATGAATTCGAATTGATATGTGATCAGGATAATCTCGATGGATAATTAATCATTATTCAGCAAATTTCTACATGGTATCGAAGCTATTGAAGCAGAGATTGAACATCACAGTGATTACAAACTTATTTCGGTAGACAGAGTCTGCATGCGGGCCAGGTAGCCTCTGGATCCATCCTTTTCTTTAAAAGGTGATATATCCAGTAAACGCCCCTGTAGTCGATCTCTGTGCTAGAAATAATTTGTTCTCACAGATCAAGAGCGATTGAGCTTTGAGGTGGAATTCGAATTTTGCAGCAGTTTTGTTTTCTTGGTGTCGGAGTTGAAAATTTATTTCAACGGTTTGCGACTCGAATATGCTCTTGAAGGCAGTTCGAATTATGTTGCATGGAAGGATCGCATGGAGGCAGTATTAGAAGATGTGAATTGAAGGATTCAAGTCAGTCAGTCTAAAATTCTGATCCTGGCAGAAAAGAAACTTGGCAAAGAAGATGCCTTGAGAAATATGGGGGGAAGAGTTGGGCGATCAGAATCCATGTCCTTATCCGGCTTCCATGGAAAACTATAAGCTTCTGTCATGGAAAGCTTTGGCGGATCTATTAGAGAGTAGAAGCATTAGGAAATTTTGTGGCAAAAAGATAAGCTCATAAACATCAAGATGGAGAAAGGCGACAGTATCGCCAAATACCTCACGAAGTTCACTCAATGCAGAGATGAGCTGGGAAGTGTGGGGGTGACTGTCGAAGACGAGGACATGGTCGACCTGGCTCTCCTTGGTCTTCCGAAGGCTTGGCACTCATATCAAGATAGTGTCAATGGTCGGGAGAAGCTGCCGGGATGGGAGCGCCTTTAGGCGGATCTCATGCAGGAGGAGATAAGGAGGACTACTCGGGATGGTTCTTCATCAAAGGGAGCTGATGAAGAAAATTACGCTTTGGTTGCCAAAGCAAAGAAGGGGAAGGGTAAGAAAACTTCTCATTCCGGTGCAAAGGGAAAGAAGCAGGATATGGTGAAAGTGAAGTGTTTTCACTGCCATGATCACGGACATTATGCTACCAATTGTCCAAAGAAGAAGAAAAACAAGCAAGCGGAAAGATCTGCAGATGGAGAGGCTTTGGCTTCACAGTTCGAGCTTGACTTTTCACTGATCGCATGCTTGGTTTCAAGTGTGATGGGATCGGTGTGGTTCTTGGACAGCGGTGCGTCATTTCATATGACGGGAGATGGAATTCTTCTACAGATGGAGGACAAAGATACGGCGTGCACACAGATGGTGACCATTAGTGATACAAATACGTGACAGCCAGACATATCCAACCCCTAGATGCATTTTGCCCACTGTGGCCAGTGGATGTCATGCATATGCACAGGATGAAGAAGAACTTGATCTCTGTGGCGATGTTGGAGGATAAGGGGTATGATGTGGTCTTCAGCGAAGGAAAAGCCTTCCTGCGCAGTAAGACTACTGGAGAGACCCGGAAGATAGGGGTTCGAACCAAGAACCTTTATCAGTTGCAGGTAGATGGCTGCGTAGCTATGGCATGCAAGGCGGGAGAAGTGGTCAGCCGAGATGATGAGGGCGAACTGTGGCACAAGAGATTGGGCCACCTTCACCATGGAGCTTTGAAGATCCTGCAGCAGATTTCTACTGGGCTTCCTAAGGTCACTCTTGCGCAATCAGATCAGTGCAAGGGGTGTACTTTAGGGAAGTATGTGAAAGCCACCTTTCACGAGAAGGATAGTCGCGCCACGACGATCTTTGAGAGAGTTCACACAGACGTGTGTGGTCCTTTCTCAGTTGCTTCGACAGCAAAGCACAAGTACTACGTGATCTTTGTTGATGATTTCTCTCGAAAGTGTTGGATCTTCTTCATGTAGAAGAAGAGCGATACATTCGCGAAGTTCTGTGAGTTTAAAGCACTGGTCGAGAAGGATTCGGGGAAGAAGGTGATTGCTCTAAGGAGTGATAACGGTGGTGAATTCATCTCGGTTGAATTCAAGGAGTTCTGCAGCGCAGAAGGGATTCGGAGAGAGCTCATCGCACCCCATAACCCACAGCAGAACGGGGTGGCTGAGCGGAAGAACAGAACGATCGTGGGTGCTGCACGAGCGATGTTGCATGATCGGGGCCTACCCCTTCACTTGTGGGCTGAGGCATGCAATACAGCAGTGTATGTGCAGAACCGTTGTCCTCACAAGGTTCTTGGCATGAGTACACCGGAGGAGGCTTATTCTGGCAAGAGGCCTGACATTTCCCATTTGCGGATTTTTGGTTCTCCTGTTTACATGCATGTGACGAAGGATGCAAGAAGGAAGCTGGATCCGACCGCAGAGGTTGGAATATTTGTGGGGTACACTGATACACCTCACAACTATCGGGTGTATTTGTCAGACAGTCGCAAGACTGTTGTGCGATGGGATATCAAGTTTCAGGAGGAGAAAGCCATGCAGTGTTCGCTTGAGAGGGAGCCACACTTGCATGCAGATGAGGAGCTGGTAGTTCCTAAGGAGGAGCTTCCGGATGTGGATCAGCCACAAGAGGAAGTTCAGGAGGTGGAAGAAACCACCCATGCAGCGCCAACCATCAGAGGGCGCATGCGCACTACAGAAGCTGAGCGACTGGCTCGAGATGCAAAGAAGGTTGTAGGACCACCTACAGCACAGCGCAGACAGAGGCAGTCACCGGATCGGTACACTGGATACATGGCTCTTGTGAGTAAATGTGTTGTGACGGAGCCATCCTCTTTTGAGGAAGCTGTGGAGGAACCCGCATGGGTTGATGCCATGATCGAAGAATATGATTCGATCATCAAGAACAGTGCATGGGAGATTGTCCCAAGACCGGTGGGGAAATCGGTGGTGGGTTCGCGATGGATCTACAAAGTGAAGTAGGCAGCTGACGGGAGTGTGGAGAAGTACAAGGCGATATTTTTTGCCCGTGGCTTTTCACAGATCGAGGGGATTGACTATGAGGAGACCTTTGCACCTGTCGCGAGGTACTCTTCCATACGGACGATCCTTGCTCTCTCAGCGCAGATGGGGTGGCACATTCATCAGATGGATGTGAAGACTGCGTTCCTCAATGGAGTTATTGAGGAGGAGGTGTACATAGAGCAGCCTGAAGGTTTTGAGATCTTCAACAGTGAGTCGCATGTGTGCCAACTCAAGAGAGCACTGTACGGGCTGAAGCAAACACCTCGTGCTTGGTACACTCGGATAGACAGCTACTTCACCGGGCTTGGATTCTCCAAGAGTGAGGCAGATCCAAACCTGTACCAGATTGTGGTGGAGGGGAAGCTGTTGATCATCGTACTGTATGTAGATGATCTGAGTTTGACTGGCGATGAGCAGTTGATACTTTCATGCAAGGAGGATCTTGCACGAGAGTTTGAGATGAAGGACTTGGGCATCCTTCATTATTTTCTGGGATTGGAGATTTGGCAGCGCAGCGGAGGACTGTTTGTTTCTCAGGGCAAGTATGCCCGGGAGATTCTGGAGAGGTTCAACATGCAAAGCTGCAAGCCTATTGACACTCCTCTTCCTGGTGGTTGGAGGAAGGAGGATGCTACTTCAGCGGAGGTAGTGGATGCCACTGTCTATCGACAGTTGGTGGGGTCGCTTATGTATCTGGTCAATACACGACCCGATATATGCTATGTTGTTAACCGGCTTTCGCAAGCTATGGTTAAGCCTACCAAGCTCTTTTGGAAGGCAGGCAAGCATGTATTTCGTTATATTAAACACATCGGGATATGATGCATGGTGGAACGGGAGGGATGGAGCGAAACTTTTCGGCTTCACTGATGATGCGAATTGGGCGGGGAGCGCGGATAGGAAGAGCACATCGGAGAGTTTTCGACTGTTGGGTCGCTTGTGATTTCTGATACAGTGACGAATCGTGCTTTTCGGTCGACGGCGAGTACATAGCTGACTAAGCAAGGCTGCATGCGAGGCTATTTGGATGAGAAAGATCCTCGCAGGTTTGTTCAGGTTGCATTTGGAGCCTACAGTGATCTACTGTGATAACCAGAGCTGCATCAAGCTCTCGGCTAATCCAGTATTTCATGATAGGTCCAAACATATCGACATCAGGTACCATCACATCAGAGATTGTGTTCAGCGGAGGATCATGATGCTTTCATATGTTCCCACGGAGGATCGGGATGCCGACATCCTGACGAAGGCGCTCACCAGGAGCAAGTTCGAATTCCACAGAGGCAGGATAGGGGTTGCAGATAATCCATATCTTGCTGAGAGGGAGTGTTGAAAATGCATCAAGATGATGGAGCTTAGTGAAATGAAGTCGCCTTCACTAAGTGGGCCCGCAGGCAAATTCTGGCGCAAAGTCTATTTTTAGACTATGTCTATTTTTAGACATATGGAGCATGGTCGAGGGGTTGCAGTATGTTATTCTTGGAGTATTGGTCATGTTGGTAAAAATAGATGGACCTCTATTTTTTGGACCTATAGGTCGAAGTCTATTTTTAGACTGCCTATCCTAAAAATAGGGAAGTCAAATATTATTTACCCTTAATAATATTTGGACTCTAAACTTCAGTTTACTCTCTTGGAGCACTTAAGTTCGAGCTACAGAAGTGGCTCATACATCTAACAGAGGAATTACGCTATTCCTAAGGGTTTGGTGAGCTCATGCATGGTTGACTTCAGTTAGGACTTCAGTGGCAGAAGTTTGGTGGAGTTGATGAGACAGTTGTTGGAGTTGTGTTCGGTTTAACTTAGTTGAACTAGTTGAGATTAGTTTAACTAGCTAATCAACTAGTAATGAGTGGAGTGAATTAAATATTATTTAATTCATTAATTAGTAGCTCATTATTCAACTCAAGAACACATCAGTTCACTACAGTGCATGGACAGTTCAGTGGAGACCAGTGAAAGAGGTAGATGAAAGGGTGGAGTTAGCTATCAGTGGCGACATCAGTTGTGCATGAGATTTGCACCACACTTGAAGGAATTGCCCATGATGATTGCGTTGTCAAGCCAAGGAGATTCGAACATTGGATTTCTATTTAGACAGGCCATGATTGCGCAATAGAGGCAAGGCAATTAGTGGTGAGTTTTGAACCAGTAACCTGTTCAAAACCAAGCTAGTTTGTGTGTAACTTTATGAGAAAGTACTGAGTACTTGTGAGGAGTATTATACTGAGTTTGTTACATGATTTCTCCATTATAATATACACAATAGCTGCGGGGTTTTCAGCTATAAGCTTTCCCCATACATACTGTGTTAATGTGTATGATGAATTGATGTGCTATCACTTGTTTTATTTCCGCATGTGTGATGATCTAAGTGGAAGAGATTATGTGTTGCATATGAATTCGAATTGATATGTGATCAGGATAATCTCGGTGGATAATTAATCATTATTCAGCAAATTTCTACAGAATTTTCCTATGTTTCAATGTGGTAAAAAATTAATCACCCACGATTACACGCCCTGTTAGTTTTTGCCTGTTGACCGTTTGATCGTGTGTCTTGACTCTTTTTTAGCCCGTGTGTGTGTTTGATCTTTTCTCTTGTCGTTTTTGTCACAGTGGCGGAACCCTCGGTTTCGTCTACTGGTAGTCCTTCCATAGACGATTCATCAGAGGCGTCTCAATCCTCTGCTGAACCACAGCAGCCCATTGTTTCTGAGTTTCCTGACGGGGGACCGGTTCTTTCTGAGCAACCCTTTGGGGGACCAGTTGAGTTCGATTGGCCCTTTTCGGACCCTGTGTCTGAATTGAGATTAGGAGTTGATTTCCTTTGTCTTACATCGGGTTCGCCTTTTATAGCTGTTGTTTTTCCTCCTAGTCCTCGCCGTCTATTGCGAGATCTAGCGGCAGGCTCAACCATGAGTGATTCTGGTGAGGAAATTCCAACGTCTGGTGAAGACTATCAGCTCTTCCCACGAAGATTGTTTCCGGGAGACAACTCTGAATCAGCTGTTATGTCAACAGCCAGTCCCTCATTACCACCGGGGTATAGGTCTTTGGGTCAGATCATTTCCGCTGCTGCCTCTATGGGAGTGTCAGCTCCCTCTCCGAGGCCAGCTGCTCCTTCACCGGGGGTGTCTCCTCTGACGCCCGTTACTTTTGTACTCGTTCGGCCCACTGTTTGTGTGGCCGCCTCTTCACCCGTTGTCACGGCACCCTCTGCTAGGGCTGTGCCGTCTCCTGAAGACATTTATCTCGCTACTGCTGTACCGGAGAATATCTCTCCGGAGGAGTATCGGTTGTCCCTGCTACAGCCGAACCCCGAGGTTGGACCATCCTCCCAAGATCCCAACCGCTCTTACTTTTCGCACTATGCGCAGGATGGTACACCCATGTATGCTTTTCCAGGTCAGTATCATGAGCACGGGGAAATTTTGCGTCTACCCGCTCCTGAGGCTTACCTCCATGCTCAAGGTTTACCTTATAACCAGGCTTACAACCCGCAAGGGCAACCTTTCCAAGGCCAACCTTCGGGCCAACCTGGCTATCCTTACGACCCACAGGGGCAGCCCATGCAAGGCTATCTTGCAGCCAGCAAGGGCCGTCATACAGTCCGCAAGGACAGTACTATAGCCCTTCCGGTCAACCTGTACATCCTCAACCGGGGTACCAACCGAGACCGGTCTATGGTCCTGGGGGGCAAATCCAGCCTTCTCAGCCTATGCAACCGCAGTATCTTGTTGTTTCTAACGTTGCATATCAGCCGGGACCATCCTATGGTTCTGTTCCAGGTCAAACTGGTTACCAGCAGTCACCTGGCCCTATTCCTCCACCAGGCCAACCGGCTCATCCGGTACAACCCGGTGTTCCGCCTCCAGGTCAACCGACCCATCCGGTACAACCTGGGGCTCCTTTGCAGCCAGGTCAGCCTGCGCAACCGGCACCACCTGTTTATCCGGGTCAACCTGTTCATTCAGGGCAGCCCTCTCAGTCGGGTCAACCTGTTCACTCAGGACAGCCCGCTCATTCTATTAACCCTGCCCAGCAGCCGATTCATTCGATGCCGCAGCCAAATCAACAGCTGCGCCCTAGTTATCGGGCTCCGCAGGGTTCCACCTATCAGCAGCCGACTCATCCTCAGGGCGGTTATTATCCTCATGGTCAATCTCAACCGAATTATAACCACCCCAGAGGCTCTCAGTATTATCCTCCTCCACCCGGTTATACCTATACTCAGCAGCCAAATCCAAATGCTGCTTATACAGGGCCAGATCCTAACCAGGGTCCACACCCTGGTTATCACGCCCCACACACTGGTTACCAGCATCCAAATCAGTCTGGTTATACGACCTACACCCCCTACGGTCATAATCCTACGGGACAGAACCCATGGGGGCAAGGATATTCACAACCATTGTGGAGTATAGGTACCGGTCCTCATCCTGGGTCTGGCATGCCGGTTAATCCACCATTGCCGTTCCTGGCCACCTTGGAGTTGCCGGATGTTTCAAAATTGACCAATGATCCGATTTTACATAATCCGTATTGGCCTCCGGTTCCTACCAAGATACCAGGTGATTGCCCCAAGTTTGAGGGGAAAGCTGGAGAGGACCCCCAAGCGCATGTGATGACGTATCATCTTTGGTGTTCGTCTAACTCTTGGGTCGACGATTCGATTCATCTGCGCCTTTCCAGCGCACTTTAACTGGAGCTACTGCTAAGTGGTACATCGAGTTATCCTGTGGTATCTTCCAAGATTTCAATTCCTTAGCCATGGCTTTTCTAATGCACTTTCAGTTATCGATTCGTTATGAAGCCGGGACGCACCTCCTAACTTCTTTGAAGCAGGACAAGGCCACTCACATTTCTGATCACATCCATGAGTGGCGGCACCGTCGTAGACTGATCAAGTTTCATATACCTGATCAGATACTAACTCACTGGTTCACCACCTCCTTCGTGAACAAAATCGCCCAAGATATTGCGATGGGAGCGTGTGTGACGGAGGAACAAGCCATTGCGCGTGCCCAATATCTGGATCTTGTATATTCTCAGTCCAGCACGCTTTATGATATCTTGCTTGATGCCCCTCGGTCTGGAACCTCTAAGGCTCCACCTACTCCCGCAGTGGATGGTGTCATTGGTTCTGTATCTCAAAATTTGAAGAAATCTTCGAATGGGAAGCAGAAGTCTAATTCTTCCAACAATGCTCCTGCTAATCCCACCCCATCAGATTCTGGCCAAACCGCGGAGGTGAACGCCGTTCAGGCCAATCCTGCGGAGAAAGCCTCCAAAGGGAAAAATAAGGGCAAAGGTAAATCCAAACCCGATGCCCCGAGGCCAGAATCCAAATCTCGTGCTGAGGATGGCTCTCAGCGTAAACCGAAGTACCCCTGCCTCATTTGTGAAGGAGACCACTATACTAAGGATTGTCCACGATGATCCGAAGTTAGTCAACTTCTCAAGGGCTCAAAAGGGACTCCGGCAGTTCTTAAGGAGCCATTCACGTCTCAGCATACCCAGATGGTCGAACAGCCGTCACCATCTGCACCATTTGGGTCCCAAGTTTTCATGATGAAGAGTGTTGCACCTATCTCTGTCGCTACACGTTCAAAGGATTACAACGAATCGCGGCAGGCACCCGGGAAGGCAGTTGCGGATGGACCGCCTCCCCCACCTGTCTCCGGTTCATTGGAAATCGAGAAGCCTACTCCTGAACCCGTTGTAAAGACGCCTTCTAAAGGTGTTCTTCGAAGATCTTCTTATAATCCAAATGCTCGTGCCACTCAACATTATAGCATTGTTGAGGATTTGGCACAGGCGCCTTCTGCTATGTCTGCGCTAGAAGTTCTTCAAAGTTGTCCTTCGCAACGGAAGGCTTTGTTGTCTGCGATCGGTGGCATTGATCCCGCCGATTCGAGTCTTCTCACCTTCGATTTAGAGATTTTCTCCCCCCGACTTCCACATCAGATAGCTCTTGTTATTCAAGTCGGGATTAATGGTCTTAACATCCATAGGGCCGTTATGGATGAAGGTGCTTCTACCTGCGTCATGTAATTCGCTTGCTGGAAGGCCATTGGCTCTCCAGCCCTTGCATCATCTCCCAATGCCCTCGAGGCATTTGATGGTCGGGAATCCAAACCCCTGGGTGTTCTCGAGAGTTTAGCGATCACTTTACAGGGGAAGACTGTCAACGTGGAAGTAGAAGTAGTCGACGCCAGGCTCAGCTACAATATACTTCTTAGCCGCAGCTGGACCCATGCCATGCTTTGCGTGCCATCCACTGTCTTTTGACTTCTTAAGTTCCCTCACGAGGGAAAAATCGTCACGGTGGATCAGTTGTCCTTCTTCACCTCCACTTCCGAGAACAACGTACCATACGTGGATCAGATTCTGAATCCCCTTGACAGTGTTGGACTCGGTTTCTTCAAGGACCCCGTCCTCATGGGTATCTTTCCCGCACCACCACCGCACACCGCTCAAGTTAACATGATTTCCAGGTCCGATGACCCCTGGCTTATTCCTACGCCTGAGCAGGTGTTTGAGTTTGGAGAATCAATGCCCTTGACTCCAGTAGAGATCAACTACTGTGAAATTGTTGCCGAATCTGATCCTCCACCTCCTCAGCATGCTCCTTTGAGCATGGCTCTAGATGTTTACTCTCAATCTCCCTGGCTTGGTCAGGCTGAATCGTCTGATCCTCTCAAAGAGACTTTTCCTTCCGATGAAGCCATCATTGAAACTATGTCTCTCGAGGAGCTGCCTTGGGGCGATGGACATCATCGCTCCTCTTTTATGCCTAGCTTGGGGGCAATGTCTGATTGTCTGGAGCGTTATGCATCTCAGTTTCCTACTCCTCCTCTTCAAACACCCATCTTGACGCACGAGGTTTTTTCGGAGGGAAACCTGAGTAATATCACTCAAACTATCCCGATCAACATCTCCGTCAAACCGGGGATCGTTGAGAATATTCACGTGGGAGTGACTTGTTCTCCTGATGAGATTCAAGTCTATACTGATCTTTTCAAAGAATTCAGAGATGTGTTCGCTTGGTCCTACGAGGAAATGCCGGGGATTGATCCCAGTATCGTAGTGCATGAGATTCCAACCTATCCAGGTGCGAAGCCCGTGCGCCAACGCTTACGCCCCATGCATCCTCGGAAAGCCGCTGCAATTAAGGCAGAAGTTGAAAAACTTCTAAACGCGGGGTTTATTTATCCCATCCCCCTCACATAATGGGTTTCTAACATTGTTCCTGTTGATAAAAAGCAGGGTACTATTAGGGTCTGTGTTGATTACCGCGACATCAATCGCGCCTGTCCAAAAGATAACTATCCCACTCCGTTCATAGACCAGATTATCGACGAATGTGCCGGAAGTGAGATTTATTCCTTGATGGACGGTTTCTCAGGGTATAATCAGATCAATATTGCACCTGAGGATCAACATAAGACTACATTCATCTGTCCGTGGGGTACTTTCGCGTATAAAAAGCTCTCGTTCGGCTTGAAGAACACTGGAGCCACTTTTCAGCGTGCGATGTCTTATGCTTTTCATGACATTCGCCATATCGTTTAGCCTTATCTGGATGACTTGCCAGCTCATTCAGCTGCGCGAGAGGATCACCCTGAACACCTCCGCCAGATCTTCCTCCGCTGTAGGCGCTACAATATTAGGCTCAATCCTCATAAGTGCGTCTTCTGCGTGGATTATGGCCGTCTTTTGGGATTCATAGTCTCCAAAGACGGAATTCACCTTGACCCTTTAAAATTCAAGGCTATCATCAACCTCCCATCACCCTCCTCGTTATTTCAGTTACAGAGTCTGCAGGGAAAAGCAAACTTCCTTCGATGCTTTATCCCGAACTACGCGGAGGTGGCTAAAGGATTCACACGCTTATTAAAGCAGAATGTTCCCTTCCATTGGGATGAAATTTCTTAGCAGTCCTTTGAGAAGCTAAAGGCGTTATTGGTTAATGCTCCTTTGCTTCGTCCACCTGATTATCGCCGCGATTTCACTTTATATCTCGTCGCCGCGTTTAGCACCATTGCTATGGTTCTGGTGCAGGATGACGATGACGGTAATGAACATGTTGTTTATTATCTGTCACGGAACCTTCTCGATACAGAAACACGCTATGATCATGTCGAGAAGTTGGCGTTAGCAGCAGTACACGCTGTGCAACGCTTTCGCCATTACATCCTGCTGCGCACGATAACAGTGGTTTCGGATTGCAACCCCATGACATATATTCTCTCTAGACAATTTTTGGGGGGCAAATACTCCAAATGGATCGTTATCCTGCAGGAGTTTGACTTAGAGTTCACTACCGCTAATTCCAAGAAATCACTGGTTTTCACGGATCTTATATGCTCTCTCCCGACAGACTCCGCTCCTTCACTTTCCGAGGATCATATCCCGGACGAAACTCTTTTCCTCATCAGTACTCGTGACCCTTGGTACGGCGACATAATCGTGTATCTTCAGACCTCCACATTTCGGTCTGAGTTGACTAAAGATGCCCGACGTCGGATTCGGCATCAGTCTCAACCCTATCGTATCATAGGAGATACCTTATACCGTGTTGGAGTAGATTCGGTGCTCCGTCGGTGCCTAACCTTGGAAGAGGCTAAAATGGTTCTAAATGACTGCCACAGTGGCGCCTGTGGTGGACATATGTTTGGATATGCTACTGCCTAGAAGATTCTGCGAGCAGGTTATTTCTGGCCGTCAATATTCAAAGACTGTATCGTTGCAGTCCGTAAATGTCATGCGTGCCAGGTGTTTCAGCGCAAGATGCGCACGCCGCCTCTCCCTTTGCATCCTGTCATTACCGTCGGCCCTTTTGCGAAATGGGGCGTGGATTTTATGACGTGTAACCCTCACTCGGCCGGGGGGCATGCATATATCATTGTCGCTGTCGACTACTTCACCAAGTGGGCCGAAGCGATGCCTACACTAGCTGTCGACGGTAAGACAGCTGCCCAATTCATATTCAACCATATCATTGCACGTTTCGGGGTCTCGCAAGCCATCGTTACTGACCACGGTACTCATTTCCGAGATTATATGATGGCTGAGCTGACTTCAAAGTTGGGCTTACGTCATGATAGCTCAACACCGTATTACCCTCAGGCAAACGGCCAGGTTGAAGCAGTGAACAAGGTTCTGGTCACTATGCTTCAACGAACAGTTGGTATCCACAAATCCAATTGGCACCTCCAACTGTTCTCAGCTCTATGGGCATACCGGACATCTGCAAAGAGTGCAACTGAATTCACACCATTTCAATTGGTGTATGGTCTGGAAGCAACTCTTCCGGTTGAATGCGAGATTCCTTCGTTGAAATTAGCCGTGGAGCTTCTACCCGACACTTCTGCCGAGGAAGAGCGTCTTTTGTATCTGGAACGGTTAGATGAAAACTGCCGCTTAGCTGCTTTAGTTATTGAAGCACAAAAGAAGCGGGTCAAAGCTCACTTCGATCAATCGGTTTCTCCTCGCTCCTTTGTTGAAGGAGACCTCGTCCTCTTGTACGATCAAGCACATGATAAGCTTGGGGCTGGCAAGTTCCAACCTATGTGGCATGGGCCCTACATAGTAAAACGCGTTTTGAAGAATGGGGCTTATGAGCTTATAGATTATGAAGGAATTCCGCTGGCGCAGCCCAGAAATGGGCTGTACCTCAAAAAATACTATGCCTGAAGTGATTTTTGGTGTGGTGTGTGTACATAAGTGTGTGTTTTTCATTTGTGTGCATGTGTGGTGTGGTTTGCAATGTAAACATCTTTCTGCTGATCGGGTCTTCCTGATTGTGCAGATTTCCATTCATCCATTTGTTGGTTTCACGGATGGTGCCTCCCGCAGTACCAGGAATCTGTCTTCAGCAGCCTAGGTAATCTACGATCCTGCTGGTGAGTTGGTCAACCTGCAAGGTGTGTGTCTGGGACGTACTACTAATAACATCGCGGAATATAGTGTTGTATTAGAATTATTAACCGAGGTTGTGAACCTTGGTATCCGTGAATTACTTGTGTATCTAGACTCGCAACTTGTAGTATTACAACTGAACGGTCATTATTCGGTCAGAAACCCATCCATATTACGTCTGTATCTGCGTATTCATTTACTGGAAAGAAATTTTGACTATATTACATACCAACATAGTCCCAGGCATATGAATGCGTTAACTGATGCAGTAGCTAATTTGGTTTTAGATAGGCATTTGCGCAATTTGTAAATCATCATCACATGAAAAGAAAGATCCATCCAGAAGTAGATATGTATATATATATCGAAATTTTTACATAGTGTGCATCACAGTAAATCAAAAATATATATGTTCGTCTTAATACATCCGGAGACGACATGTCTCTCAAAAAATATGCATGATAAAAATCCTAGGAGTCTAATCCGCATGGTGCTCATGATAACAGGTAACTGCACGCACTAAGCGTCTCAGAATTCGGTGGAGGCGACTGGGCACTCCCACCGTGTGTCTCTGGTACGCCATCGGTACATCCGCCAGCCGGGCGTAGTATGGGATCCCTCGGGCGATGCCCTCAAGATTCTGGATTAACTCCCCCCCCCCCCCTCTGCACCCCTGCCTGAGGATCAGGTGCAGGAAGAGTCCTCCGTGCGATAGGAGACATACCGGCTGGTCTCTCTGGACCCACGTCTGCATGCATATAAAATGTGTCAGGAAGAACATATATTAACAAAAAAATCATAAAATATAAAATCAAAAAAAGAAGGGGTCATACCCAACTCCTCGTCCCAATCATCTCCCTCCGGCAGTGGGAGATCTGGATCACCAGTGAAATCGGTACCGGCACATGGCCAGTCTTCCACTACGATTAGCTGACGCCGCAACCACCCAAAAAACTCCGGCCTCCAGGACATCTGTTGGCCCCCTCCAGCTCTGGGCATCAGCTCTGCCCAGCGAGCCATTCTTGGCTCTCGTGGAATAGGCTCAGCTACTATGGCCCCTTGGCCCTGGAAGATTGGTAATCGTTCCAGAATGAACGATACCAGAATAGAACCATAGCCGAACTGTTTCAGCTTGGCTTGTTTGCATTTGGTCAGTTGCCTCTTTATGTTTATCGTCACTGCTGTGGCCCAGTCGAACAATAGAGGAGTCATACACTCTGAGGCCAACAAAAGTTGGGCCTTTTTGGCCTCGTGCGGTGCCTGCGATCCCGCAGCCCGCGTGATGGTATGCAACACTACTCTCAGTGCCAGATCAGGAATGGTATGGATGTCCACCTTTCCACTTCTGGATCCTAGTTGTGCCCCTCGGCACACTCGTGCCATCACTTGCTCCATTTTCTCACCAGATGGTCTGCTCCCTGTTAGTATGGGCACTGGACGTCTGCGCGATAATCCAGTTATAAAGTACACGTCAACAACTTCAAGTTCTAGCACTTGGTCTCGCAGTTTGAATACTTGTTCATCTGCGTCCCACATATTGATCAAGTACTGTAGAAGCTCGGGCTGAGCTCGTAAACAAGGTGTTAAGAAGAACTTTTTTAGCCCACAGTTCCTGAGGGCGTCCATGCAAACTTCAATTTCCATGGCTTGTTCATCTTCTTCACTGTGCACCCTTTCTTTCCATCCAATCACCATTTTGCTCGGTTCACTGCATCAACATGGTCAAAACCCTTAATTAGATCTCTGATGAGCTTCAAATTTCATTCAATTTGATTAAAATCTCGAATTTTTAGGCGAAAATTGAGCTTTTTCCGCTGGCGCGAGCCCTTTGCATGTAAAATCTCATTGGCGCGGGTCCGTGCCCGATACCCGCGCCAATGAGCGGAGCCCTAAAAATTTAAAAAGTGGCCTCAGAAGTCTAATGCATGATGGAAAACTATTAAAAAATGGATTGAAATGGAGTGCAAAGAAGCGCCTCTTACCTGGAACTGACGGAACTCGGAATGGTAGCCCGGATCGGTCGTAATCACTGTCAGAAGTTTGCACACCAAACTGGACCACTGCTGCTCTTCGGTGAGGTAAATAGTAAATAGTAATTCTATTTTTACCATTTGACATATTTATAACTTTTTTTAACTCAAAATAGGTTTTGAAAGTTATTTTTCCGACTATTTTAATGTATTTGTGTCGAAAATGGGTTTTACACTTGCCTTTTTGTGCAGCAACAGGTCTTTCATGCAACTGAAACGGTGAAACGAGTTGTATTTTATACTTTTTCGGACTCGGTAAATACACGAAAAAGTCACTCTGGAGTCATCTTTCAGCTCTTTTCTGACTCTCTAAACATGAAAAGATTGCCGAGGCCCTTGTCGTTTCATTCTCGTTAAAGTGGACACGAATCGACATCTACCCAGTATACGTTTACCCATTTTTCGGGCTGGGATGGATTATTTACGAAAAAGGAATACCCTAGCCTATCGCGACTAGGAGGTTTTCTCGGGTATGGTTTTCTACTTTTTCGGGTTCGTGGAACTATCTACGAAAAGGGACCGCTGGAGTTTACTTTTCTACTGTCTTTTCAAACTCTCTAAATATGAAAAGACGTCGAGTCCTTCCTTTGTCAGACTCGTTAAACCCTGATGACATCGGATTTAGTCGAAATGACGTTATTCGAGTTGTTCCTTCCTAGGGCTTGTTAAATGTACTAGGATGGATTCGCCCGAAGGGCAGACTTATATTACAAGCATATGTTATCCCCTTCAAGCTTGTTATCAAAAATAATTGGGGTACTCGCTAGAAATGGTGGGGGAAAATGGAACCATCATCATTGTTGTGTCGGCAGTATGTCGCTCTTGAACATGGCGCTTGTTTGCATTCGTGTCGGGTTGGGGACACCTCATCTCGTTCTTCACTTTGCCTCCGTGGGTTTGGATAATCCTTTTTGACCTCTCATCTGCTCATTGCCTCGTCACCATGACTTCTGATCCGTTGATGTCAAATACTGCCAAGTCCACTGTCGTGCCGTTTACATGTTCAAGAGAAGTTGACCTCTACAAGTATCAACCTTCCTCTGATTCTCATATGATCTCGATTCACAAAAACATTATGTTCCTCTGTCTCGTGTCGATGATGTGGGAAACGTTATGGCCCACCTTCGATCAAGGTCACTTCCTGTCGACTTCAGCTCATTATCTAGGAAGATGGTCTAGAGACTCTTTCATGGTACCTTGGAGCCTGCATGCCTCAATGGCAGGTTCGTCGCATTCGACGTGAGGTTTTCATCATTGGCCTCCGATCGAGTGATTCTACGGGTGTTCAACACCAGCTCATTGATTCACACACCGTAGATTGTACCTATAGTACCTTGAGGGCCATTGTCATTATTGGTGGTTCCTCTCGCGTCTGTTAACAACTTTCATCATTGGCTGGTAATCAGACGATGTTCATGCATATTCGACTTCAGCTCACATATTCGCATGCTTGAACTTGTACTTTGTTCGGGTCGAGATGGAGCGCAAGACCCTGGATTGTGTCTGTTGTAATCCGGGCTGCGACATTGTGGATTATTATGATTATTTACATGACTCATTGATTGGATGGCTGCGATCATACCTGAGTCTATTTATCGATCTTCATTGGATGGCTACGTCCATGCCTTGGATCTAGATTATTGTACACTCTGTTATGGATGGCTGCGCCCATACCACGCATATATATCATGTATCTGAGACATCAGTTGTACTTCGCTCCGCAGGTTTTCTGATGGCGGTGTTTTCGGTCGACATGTTCTCGTAAAGCATTTCACCCCTCTCTCTCTTTCGGGCCTCATGCTTTAGGGGGCATCTGTTACACAGCAATTTGTCACTGTCCCTACAATCCCCATCCCGCACATTAGAGGGCTCATTCCGTGACCTGTGGGCAGAATTAAGACTTGAAAATACTTTCATTGCATCCCTCTGAAGATGAGCTTTAATTGCCCTAAAGACATCTCCCTGCAAAAAACCCTAAAAATAGCTCTTTTTCCATTGGCGCGGTTCCATAGTTCAGCCCTCGCGCTAAGAGGGAAATCCTCCAAAGAGGGCGCGCCAATTGGCGCTCTGTCATAGAGCCGTACCCGCGCCAACCATATTGAGAGGTGTTTTTTAAAAATAAAAGGCGGAAGTTTCATCCTAACAGATCACTGGGCTGATTTCTATCTTGAGTTGGGAGGTTTGGCTACGGATTTCCATGGAGAGGAAGTGGTTTGCCAACTCTCATGGAAGTTTCCTTGATGATAGGGCCAATCCCATAATTATAGGGGATCCCAACTCCCCTTCCTCCTTCTATAAAAGCTTGCCCATTTCCATTGCAAGCTAGTTCCAAAGAGTGGCAGAATTCCTAAGTTCCCAAGAGCTTTCATGCTGCAAAAGCCTTCTTGATTCCCTAAAGCCAAATCCAAGCAAGGAGACTATTGCCAAGTATCCGGAGAGAGAGGCTTGTCCCATCCCTGACAGGGTTTATCGAGACATGTTGTGTTGACGACCCGCTAAAGGAGAGTGTTGCGTCGAAGCTATGGTTGTATTCTTCTTTTGACTCTTTAATGATAAGCGACTATCGATTATGGTTCCACTCTTGTTCTTGATCATGTTCATGAGTTATATCCTCTTCTACTGATATATATTTGTATGCACTGGATTTTATGCTTGCATTTGTGTTGTTTCTTGCATGTGGAGGTGTCCGATCACGGAGATCGTGAGGGCTCTGATCTGCCAGGGTGAAGGAACGGGAGCACCACCTCTTCTACAAACGACAGCGTCGGATTCCAGGAAAGCCTTCCTCGCAAGTCGGTTTATTTACAATTAGGAACCTGCACTGTAGCGTGTTTGATTGTTGCTAGACCCGATCTGGGCTAGTAGGGATCGCCTCTGTCCGCAGAGGGGATTTACCTCCTCAACATGGACTTAAGGGAATGAATCAAGGCTCTTGCAGCATAAGGCTCTGATAGCTCTTGGGAACTTGGAGACTAGCTTGCAAAGGGAATGAGCAAGCTTTTATAGATGGAGGAAGGGGAGTTGGGATCCCTATAATCATGGGATTGGCCCTATCCTTAAGGAAGCTTCCATGAGAGGTGGCAAGCCACTTCCTCTACATGGAGATCCGGAGCCAAACCTCCCAACTCAAATTAGATACCAGTTTATGAATTGGTTAGGACGAAACTTCTGCCATTCATTTTTTAAAAACACTCCTTAAATATTTCTGTGTAGTCATTCTGGAAGACGAGCCGCCCCACCCCCGCCCGGTTACCCAATCATTTCTTTTTAGCTTAAAACGCTGGGTAATGAGCGGCTTCCCGCGCCGGTAAAAGTGTTTTAAGGGTTCTTTACAAGGAGTTGTCTTCAGGGCAATGAAAGCTCATGTTCAGAGGAATGTCATGAAAGTGGTTTCAAGTCATGTCGTTGCTCACAGGTCATAGAATGATCCCTCCAATTGTGCGGGATGGGGAATTGCAGGGACGGTGGCTGCGTCTATTATGCCATTAGTCTTTTTCACCCCCAGCGGGAGACCCGAGGAGGGGGGGTGAAAGGCTGCTCTCAGGGGCACATGTCAAACCCGCAAACTGCCCGTCGTCAGCACTGGGCGTGAAAAGTACAACTAATATCTCAAATACATGATATATGTGGTATGGGCACAGCCATCCATAACAGAGTACACAATAATCCAGATCCAAGGCATGGACGCAGCCATCTAGTAAGGATCGATAAATAGACTCAGGTATGGTTGCAGCCATCCAATCAGTGAGTCATGTAACTAATCATGATAATCCACAAAATCGCAGCCTGGATTGTAATAAACAGGAATCCAGGGTCTTGCGCTCCATCTTGACCCGAACAAAGTACAAGT